>FXXK01001301.1:149751-159751 GCA_900184695.1 Betula pendula
ACACATTCAAAATGGGGAACAAAAACTCCAATCAAACAACATTCATCTACTTCAATTTCACACGTAGTTCAAAATGAGGGGGGGCAAAAAAAAAAGAATGCTAAGAAGATAAATTTCCATTTTTGAAACAAGGCAAAGAAAGAAACCAAATTAATTATGATTTTAGATTTATTTTAAGAACTAAAAGTTTTTTTTTTCAAAAAAAAATTACAAATAGAAATAGAAGAAAGTACTTCGATTTAAATTATCTAAAAATACTTGAATCTTTTTTAAATGTATGTATTGCTTACAAAATTTTATTGACAATACATGAAATCAGCGAAACAAAATCATATATAGCATGGAAGACTGGAATTTGATTTGCATTACACAACCACAATTTGATTTGCATTAATTGAAGAATATCAAATGCTACAATTAATTATATGAACCTAACCTCATAGGAGAAAGGTGGTTGTACATCATCTCAACGTTTGTATGGCTACATAACTTCCACGATAACCTTCCCATGCCCACAAGCATTACACTCTCTAGCTAGCTATATCCCCCCTCAATATTTCAACTTTTTGTAATTTTAGCTCACTTGGCGAAATAAATATTTTTAATTAAATTTAAATATATATAAATAAAAAAAATAGTCTCACTTAAAATGAATGGAGCCAGCCCTAGCGTACGTCCAACTAGACAAGGTACTAGGAATTTAATGTCCTTGCTGTACAAGAAAATAACCTCACATGGAGTCGATCATGCATGCCCGATGCCTTCCCTGGTCCGTACGTCCAACTAGACAAGGTACTAGGAATTTAATGTCCTTGCTGTACAAGAAAATAACCTCACATGGAGTCGATCATGCATGCCCGATGCCCCCCCTGGTCCGTACGTCCAACTAGACAAGGTACTAGGAATTTAATGTCCTTGCTGTACAAGAAAATAACCTCACATGGAGTCGATCATGCATGCCCGATGCCCCCCCTGGTCCGTACGTCCTTCAAGATGATAACCTCACAGTAGATCATGGCCGTCCCTGCTATCCAAGATACAACAGATCATAATAATCACACAAGAGATTTCTACTATATATAACAATGTTGGTTCTTCGTCAAAAGGCCAAGAGATCTCTATTATTCTCTACTGAACATTTTTCTTTTTCACTTTCGAGCCCCTTTCCCTTCTACCATGCCAGGGACCCAAAGCTGTGAGGAGAACGCGGCGCACGTGGCCTTCTTGGCATTCCCATTCGGCAGCCACCCGCTCACTCGTCTAAGTCTGCTGCGTAAATTAGCGAACGCTGCCCCAAACGTTCACTTTTCATTCTTAAACACAGCAAACTCCACCCACTCACTCACGTCAAAATCAAAAGCTAACGACGTCGTTCCACCCAACATAAAGTTCTACGAGGTGGCTGACGGAGTCCCTGAGGGTCACGTGCATTCAAAAAACCCAGTAGAGGCTATAAACCTCTTCCTTAAGGCCACCCCCGACAACCTCAAAAAGGGTTTAGACGTGGCGGTGGCAGAGACGGGTATAAGAATCACCTGCTTGCTCTCCGATGCATTCTTGAGTACTTCTGCGGCGGAGATTGCCGAGGATTTGAAGGTTCCGTGGGTCCCCATTTGGTCAAGCTTGCCATGCTGTCTCTCCGCTCACGTTTACACTGATCTCATTCGCGAGCGTTGTTGTGATGTTAGTAGTGGCGGAACACTGGATTTTATCCCAGGGCTGTCCGCCGTGCGTATTGCTGACGTACCCGAGGAGGTGCTGATCCGGGAGGACAACGAAGAAGAGTCCCTTTTCTCACGCGCGTTAAGTCAAATGGGTTCCGCGCTACCACGCGCTACTGCTGTCGTTATGGGTTTTTTTTGAAGAACTAAACTCTCCCCCCCCTCAGTCATGACCTCAAATCAAAGTTTCAGAATGTTCTTTACGTCGGCTTTCTCACCCTATCACTGCCAGCACCGCCTTTGCCACCGTCAAGTTCGGATCTAACGGGCTGCCTGTCGTGGTTGGACGGTAATTCATTTCACCACCTATCTAGATAGTTAAAATCGATAAAAAATAATAAATTTAATTATTTAATTTATATTTTAATACTATTTATAAGTTCAAACTTTAAACAAAGTGAAATGAATTCTTTTCCATAAAATAACATGTACATTCATTTGCATATAAAAAGTATATATTTTTTAAGTAGCATGAGTTTTTTTACATGTTTTTCTAATTAAAAATGTATTTTAAATTTGTCTTTTTAATTAAAAAAAGTATATGCTTTTTACATGTGAAGAAATGCATGTCATTTTTATAGATTAAGTTGAAAAAAGTTCTTCTAATTTAGTTTGTAGAAAATCTATATTTACTTTAATAGATAAAACCTAATATATAAAATATTTGATTTATATAAAAGGCGAATGATAGAGACAGTTTAATAATATCATACTAAATCAATACTTATTTCAAAAATTTAAACGTATATAAAAATTTAAATTTAATCATTTAATTTATATTTTAACAGGTAACAAACCTAAGTCAGTAGCTTATGTTGGATTTGGAACTATGGCTTCATTGCCGCATGAGGAGCTAATAGCAGCAGCGGAGGCACTGCAAACGAGTGGAGTTCCATTTCTTTGGTCACTCAATGAAAAGTCAAAGGAACTCTTGCCGAAAGGGTTTCTTGAGAAGACTGGGACACATGGAAAAGTGGTGACGTGGACACCCCAGGCCCAAGTACTGGCCCATAGTTCTATAGGTGTGTTTGTGACGCACAGTGGAGCAAACTCTGTATATGAGAGTATTGCAAACGGGGTGCCACTAATCTGTCGGCCGTTCTTCGGCGATCAGCACATGATCGGACGAATAATAGAGGAGTGGGGGATTGGTGTCGGAGTTGAGGGCGGTGTAATTACGAAAAATCGGCTGCTGAAGAGCTTAGAACTCGTTTTGGGACATGAAAAAGGTAAGGTGATGAGGGGGAAGGTCGAAGCCCTCAAAGAGGTTGTGTTAAAAGCTGTTGATAGTGCTACGCAAGACTTCAATGGTTTGGTGGATCTAATCTCTGCATCTTAAAAATTAAGCTCTACGTGACTACGTCCATGGTGGTCCTTGGCTTTCTTCCTATATGCTGAATAAAATATCATCTATCGCTTTCAATTTACCCATAAAAATGGTTGGAAATATCATCTATCACTTTCACTTATCACATCTCTTTTAACGTTTGCCTAAATTAATGTTGGATATATATTGTGCCACGCCTTTGTTTTCGTTGGAAATTTATAGCTGTGGCCACGTAATGGGCAACTGTAAGGGTGAAAAGGCGGTTACGGTTAGCGGTTATTGGCTATAACCTCAACCGCAACCGCCTTAAGCGGTTATTCTAAAACCGTAACCATCACCACCCCGCCTAGGACGGTTAGCGGTTATATAATAACTGCCGGTTAGCGGTTATTAAATGTAAAACCGCCCCGCTATAACCGCTTTTGATAAAATTAGGTTTTTTTGAGCTTTTTTTTGAATTTTGGGCCAATTTTTGGGCTCATTTTATTTTTTTGGCCCATTTTCTTGTCTTTTTCAGGGCTGATTTGGGCTGAAGCATTATAAAAAAACCTTGATTTTTTTTTTTTGGCCCATTTTCTTGCCTTTTTCAGGGCTGATTTGGCCTAAGCTTAAAAAAACAAAAACCCCTAAAAGTAGTATAAAAACCTCAACGTTTGATGCCTAAATAACCCATGCAAAAAAATTGAAAAGTTGAACTCCTTAAAACCCAACATCCCTCTGATCACTGATGCTTAAATAACCCATACAAAAAAGTGAAATCCCAACATTAAAACTTATAACTTGGCCTGACAAAATCTCCAAGTGAAAAAGCAGGAAATGTCCCCTCAAAATCTCCAATCTAGTTATGGTGATATCATGAAAATAATAACAGTGTTCTCTGCTACTACTCTTCCGAATTAGTTGTCATAATCCTATTACCACATGGAACTCCAATACTTTTCATGTAGTCACACAATCTAAGAATTAATGCCTTCATATATGTACAGTCGCAAGAAGTTCATTTTCTTTTATAGGAACCTGTTGGAAAAATAGTTCAGAAGTTGTCAGCATCTCAAATAATTCACCATTTCTTTGGAATAAATGTCAAATATCCATTATTAAGAATCTAAGACAAACATTTAAGTGGCTGATGCATAGTTTTTTCTTGGACCACAACAGAAAAAAGAACAGGCGTCCAAGCTTCCCATTTTTGCTTGTCTATACAACAATATTTTCAACCATAAAAGAACAGTCCCGTGCCTTCATTGATGTAGCAAATAAACAATTTCAAATGTAAACTAATGTGTAATCGATGAGTAACATCACACGGATACATTATGAAGTATTATTTTGTGAGGAAACCAAAAAAGTGAATCCCTATTCCTCTGCATGTATTCAGGCATGCAGCATGCATGAAGTCCCACCTGTTTCTACAAAATTCTCTGCCCTTCATTTATTTCCCACTGATAAAAATGAACCCCAATTCCCCTACATCTATCCTGTAACCTCAGACAAACATAGAGACCTCATGATCAATTGGAGTTTACTATTTTCTCTTAATTGCATCATAATACATTACTTACTAAAAAAAGAAGGTATCAGGAATACATGGGCTTTAACATTAGTTTGACCTCCTTGCTGTTTCAGTTCAGATAACAACAATCCGTGAAGAAGTTGAATTATATGGGCCATCAGGAAACCACTTAAGATTAAAACCTATCTATTTCCTTTCTCATAGGATTTGATCGTAAATATTTATCATTTAGATGAAGTCACTACAAACAGTCAACATCTAAATAATCATAAATGGGAGGACCTCATGAAGATGAAATGAAGTTCAAATACAGCACAAAGACAAAGCAGCTAGGGATAGATTGTTTTTATTATACTTGTTACGGTATGTCATTCCATTTTTCAGGTACCAATTGTTTAATTGACTTCTGCCTATTTTTATGTGAAGATCAGATCAGATCTGGTGCAGTCTATTTTTATACACTAGAGCAAAAATTCAAAGCCCCAATTCAAGACCACCGGCCCCCAATAATGTATCAATCAATGAATAGTTACCCAAAACACAATAAAATTTTTAGCTCCCAATCAAAATCCAAAAATACAACGTTGGAAAGAAGCATGGACAAAGTGATCAGAAAAACCCAAAAAAAAAACCCAACAATTGATCAGAAAAACCCTAATTAAAACTTTGAGAGAAGATGTAGAGCAGTAGAGGAATAAAACCTTACCTGAAGGCTGAAAGCGGGGGAAGAAACCACTGTGCACCGTGCAGTGCGGCTGAGGCTGAAAAAACCCAAAAAAAAAAAACCAACAATTGATCAGAAAAACCCTAAAAAAAAAAAACCCTAATTGAAACTTTGAGAGAAGATGTAGAGCAGTAGAGGAATAAAACCTTACCTGAAGGCTGAAAGCGGGGAAGAAACTACCATGCGCTGTGCGGTGCAGCTGAGGTTGAGGCTGGTCCGCTGCCGATGACGCGTGAGACTTGGGGCTGATTTTGGGTTGCGTCGTTGCCGCATTGAGCGTTGAGAGAGTGACTGAGAGAGAGAGAATCAGAGATGAGGATTGAGGGAAGTCAGGGACACCGGAACAGAGTTACAGAGATGAGAGATGAGAGATGAGGGCTGCCCAATTTGCGTGCGGCGTGACTCGTGAGACTTGGGAGTTGGGGCTGATTAAAATCAGCCCTAACTCAAACAACGTCGTGTCGTTTGGGTTGAATATATATATATATTTATTTAATATATATATATATATATATATATATTAAAAAGCGGTTAGCGATTTTTTTCCAACCGCCTTGAAGGCGATTATGCGGTTATACAGTTAGCGGTTTTAGGCGGTTAGCGGTGGCGGGGCGGTTATAACCGCCCCCGCTTTTCAGCCCTAATGACGCCGCTCGGTGCGCGGTTTGTCATATTTTGTGTGTCGATTAGCTGCTACAAATCGAGCCAGTTTCCCTCCTTTGATCATTCTTTCTGTCTCCCACCGAAGGGAGACGCCAATCCACGGGTCCTTCCGAATCTGCATGAATATTTCCGCTACAGTTGTGTTTAATGGGGTAAAGTCATATTCTCGTTCAGTTATGGGCTTTTTCTTCTCAAGCAGCTTTGCACCCTTCTTTGAACTTTTCCCGTGGCTGGAAGCCCCTTCTCCCTTGCGGAATTCTTTCTTCTTGGCCTGCTTCTTTGGCTTTGCGTCTCTTTCAGCATACATTCTTACCATCTCTTCTTGATTAATGAACTCTTCGGCCTTCTCCATGAACTCCCGTAGGGTCGTTGGAGTCTTTTTTGCTAGCTCGAGGACGAAAGGTCCCTTATGCCAGAGTCCGTTTATGGCGGCCATCAAGACCACGCTTTCGGACATCTCTTTTGCTTCTACTCTCTCCTTATTAAACCTCTGAAGGTAATCCTTAAGAGGCTTTGTCTCCCACTCCTTGAGGGCAAGCATGTACTGTAATGTGTTCTTGCGTCTCTTCGACGCGAGAAACTGTGTGAGGAAGATCTTTGCTAAGTCCTCGAAACTGTCTATGGAACTAGCGGGCAATCCCCCAAACCATTCTTTGGCGCTGCCCTCCAGAGTGAAGGGGAATTCACGACAAGCTATCTCGTCCGTCGTGGCATGCAAATCTATATGGGCCTTGTAGGACTTCAGGTGGCCAACGGGGTCGCCCGTCCCGTCATAAGGCTTAATGGGAGGGACCTTGAATCTTCCAGGGACAGGATGGCTCATCATACGTGAAGTAAAGACTGAGCGGTCACGTTGAATAATAATATCAACCGCAGACTGCTTCCCTCCTATACCACGAAGCACTGCATCATACTTAGCCTCCAAACCCCTAATTAGGGCATGGACATCCAAGATCGCCACTTTGGTTCCGTCATTGAGGTCGCCACCGACCCCTTGACATGCCGAACCAAGATCGAAAGATCCGCGCACCGTCATTGAGGTCTACGACCCTTTGACATGCCGTGCGTGCGATCCAAGATCGCCACTTTGGTTCTATCATTGAGGTCGTCACCGACCCCTTGACATGCAGAACCAAGATCGAAAGATCCGCGCACCGTCATTGAGGTCTACGACCCTTTGACATGCCGTGCGTGCGATCCAAGATCAAACTTATGGTTTCGTCATTGAGGTCGCCACCGACCCCTTGACATGCTGAACCTGATATGCTAAACTGAAGCCGGGGACTTGGAAATCAATTGCCAACATTTCAGCCGCGGAGGTTCGGCACCCCTCTTCAGAGTACAAGCCTAACAACGCGTTGGCAACGAAGGGTTCACAAAACAAAGCAAATAATTTGGCCGAACTATTCGCAGCGCACACGGGCAAGCGAGTTAAAATGAAACCTTGTCCTTTTTATCTTTTCCTTAAAAAAGCGTGAGCGAATGGCATGATCGCGTGGACGACATGGAAGATGAAACAACGTGAATGACTCGTTTCATTTCAAAAGAGGGGGGAAATACATAGCAGAATCAACAAACAGGAACAAGGGGCTCAAAGGCCCTCTTTCCAAACAAAACAAACAAAGAAAAAAATGCACAAACAGAGGCAACAACATTTGACAAATTACGAGTCCCCGACCCTTACCAAAAAAGAGTAAAAAAGGAAGGAGACGAGAGTGAAGCAAAGGCACAACCTCTCCTCTAATCCTCGTCGGTGGAGAAACCGCCCGCGACATAGGCATCAAGCCCAAACTCTTCTCCCAGCATCATGCGCCGATTGTGCAATTTCCTGCGCAATGGATCGAGCTGCCCTTGAAGGCGGCGAATCTCCACCTCCAGACAGGCCACCCGATTCTCCAAGCGACCAAGCCTTATTCCTTGATGGAAGCTATAGGCCCTGGCTTCCTTGGGCGTTGGGCGCTCCCTGCTGGATCCCGCCTCCGAAAAGGCGAACCAAGTGCCAGGAAGAGGAGGACCTTGGTCATCCTTCGCAGCCCTGTCGCCCTCGACGTTAGCGATGGGGTTTGACATCCCCTTCGCTGGGTTTGGAGGGGCCTCCACTACTTCCTCTTCCGGTGGGCCGGGCACTACCCCCAGAATGAAGAAGGGATCGTTGTCAGAGTGACCAGCAGACCCCGAAAAACGGTTAACGGACTCGGAGTCCGAAATCTAAACCCTTGGAATGGGCCCAATGATCCTCGCCTGGCCTCGGAGCCACTTGCTCTGATGAGAGCCGCTTGGAGGTTCAGGTGCAGAGATTCTTCAGGGCCCTCTCCGACGCGCATCCCCGTCCAAGGTATGAGATTTCTAAAAAATAAAAGAAAGGAGAAAGAGTGCTTGTAGCAAGCAGCAAGAAGAATGGAGGGCAATGGTGAAGTATCGGTATGCGCAGCCTTCCCTTAAGTAGGCGCACCAGACCTGGAAAACCCAACAGACGCGCCTCTTGGGGAGCTGCACCATTTATTACGCAGCCTGCCGCTACCAATGCCCCAGAACGAGACTTTCCAAATTCCCGAAATGGGATAACTGAATAATGCCCAGTTCTGGCCAAGTACGAAAGTACCTGAATAATATTCCAAATCGCATTGCCCAATGCTTGAGAAAAGAAATGAAGTCAGATGACAAGACAGAGTCAAAAAACCTCATTATGAAGGCTAGGCTTAGCCTCATCATAAAAGCAATGACAAAAGAAAAGAGGAGGGGCCCAATACGAAGGTCTGGCACAACCACCCTTAATGAACCCTATCGATTCAAGACCCATTCTAACACAAAGCAACCGAGGCACAAAAGAAACAATACATCGATTCATACCGCGAAATATAAGTTCATACATAAGGTATTGTATACAATTATGTGGGGGGTACACTCCCACTAGCAGGAGGTTCGGCCCCAGATTCATTGTCGGCCCCATCACCGGGCCTGGCCTTGGCCTCAACTCCAGGCACATTACTGGGCTCGGCCCCAGCTTCATCTCTAGCTGCTGGCCGAAGCACTGCTATGGGGGGAGGAATGGCCCACATGGCACAAGCATCTAGCAGTTCCTCTACCCCAATCGCCTTAAGCTCGTTCAAGGCTTGAGGGTCGGGCCGAATCTCGTCAATCTTGATGGTGGGTACTCTGTGCTTCAATCGCTCATCCACCGCCATCGCTCAGAGGGTCTCTAGCCCCCACTCGAACCCATGGATCCAGGTGCGATTCTTGACTACGTGGACCATATCGAGTTGGTGCTTATACCTTTTAGCCAACTTGCTCGCCTCCTGATGCTTCCACATGTGGCGACTGGACAATTCGGTGGCAACCCTTTCTTTATCCTGAAGGTTTTCATTTTCCTTCTTTAACGCCACCATCTCGTCCCATAACGAGGCGAGTTGCTTCTGAACATTGCCCAACTCCCCCCAAGCAGAGTCGCGCTCAACCTCTATGGAGCGAAGATTTCGAGACAGATTTGAGACCTCCGCCTTGAATCCGGCAATAGTCCCCTTCTGCTCATCGACGACCCCCTGCAGCCACAATGAGCGACCCAATAACTTAGATTCTGCTTGCGTCGACCTCGCAAGCCCAGCCCGAAGGTTGGTCACCTCACCTCTAAGCCTAGAGTTGACCCTATCAAGCCGGATAACATCGGAGGTCAATTCGTCAATCTTTGCTTGACCGGCATCAACAGCTGAGCGAAGTTGGTCATACTTGGAGGACCATGCCTCCAAAACCTCTTGCTTTCTTAGAGCTTCAGAAAGCTCTTTCTCATGGTTGGCCGACCTTCCCTCCAGCTTAAGGTTGCGAACCTCCAACGCCGCAATTGCAGATTTGGCCACCGAGAGCTCGTCTTCCTGAGCCTCCAACCTCCTCTTCCACTCGAGGAGTGAATCCTGGCTAGAGTGCAAATGTTTGCCGAGCGAGTCCACGGCAATCAGAGAATCCTACAGAAACGAGCAAAATCAACAGGCAATCCAAATTTCAGAAGAACCGAAGTGAATAACAGTAACTGTACTGCGTACCTCGATTCGGTGGCGAAG
>FXXK01001302.1:15548-29000 GCA_900184695.1 Betula pendula
AGATTCAGGGGGAATGTCAATGGCGATGCTGGCTATAGGAGAGCTTATGAAGAGCAACCTATGCGTCAGGATTATGGTAGGGAGGAATCTCGAGAGTACCGCATGAAAATTGATCTTCCATCATTCAACGGGCATCTTCACATTGAAGATTTTCTTGATTGGGTGACGGAGGTAGAGAGATTCTTTGACTACATGAGTATTCCCGAAAAACGAAAGGTGAAGTTGGTGGCCTACAAGTTCAAGGGAGGAGCATCCGCTTGGTGGGAACAGCTACAAGTCTCACGTGCCCGACAAGGTAAAGGACCCGTGACTTCATGGCTGAAGATGAAGAGGCTTCTCAAATCTCGGTTCTTACCACCCGACTTTGAGCAGCGTCTATTCTAACAATACCAAGAATGCCGATAGGGAGCTCGGACGATTCAGGCCTACATCGATGATTTTTATCGATTGTCAGCTCGGAATGATCTTATGGAGACTGAGGCGCAGCAAGTGGCCAGGTTCATTGGAGGGTTGCATTATGCAATCCAAGATCGAGTGTCTATGCATCATGTATTTACTTTGACCGAAGCTGTCAGCTTAGCCACTCGAGCCAAGAAGCAGTTAGATTGGCCTAAAGCATCAACCTGGGAGCGAAACCCGAGTGACTCAACACGATCCACACAGGGTCGAGGAAAACAACCTATGGTTGCAACCGAGACACCCACTCAAACTGTGACTGCCGGTGGAAAAGGAGCTAGTGGCAGTACGAATATCCTAAAACAATCGGCGACCATACCATCCAACAACCCGTATGCTCGGCCCCGTCCCGATAAGTGTTTGAAGTGCAACCAACCAAGGCATAAATCACATCAATGTCCTAAAAGGTAGATGGTCAACTTGATCGAGACTGAGATAGGTGATGAGGATGGAGAGATCGAAGCGATTGGGGATGAGCAACCCGATTACGAAGAGGAACCAACTGATGCTGATGAAGGTATATTGCTCTCCTTGGTTATTCAACGTTTAATGTTAACACCGAGGAAAGAACAACAAACTCAGAGAAACAGCATATTCCGAACACGTTGCACCGTCAACCAGAGGGTGTGTGATGTCATCATTGATGGTGGCAGCAGAGAAAACGTCGTCTCTGAGGCAATGGTTAGAAAACTGGGCCTTAAAACCGAGAAGCACCCATCGCCTTACAAGATCGGATGGATCAAGCGAGGAACCGAGACACAAGTTTCCGAGAGATGTCGCTTCACATTCTCGATCGAAAAACACTATTCAGACTCGGTGTTGTGTGATGTGGTAGAGATGGATGCGTGCCACATAATCTTGGGAAGACCTTGGCAATATGACGTGGATGCTCAACACAAAGGCAGAGAAAACGTCTACATCATCTTCCGTGATGGTCGAAAGATAATATTTCGGCCCTTACAGGGAGAGTTGTTCAATACTCTTACCCGTTCCGAGAAGAAACAAGTCCTTTTGACCACGGGATCGGAGTTCATGGAAGAAGTCAAGAATACCCGAGAGATCATCGCATTGGTGACCAAGGGAACTATAGTTCCGAGCTCGCAAGAGATTCCTAAGCCATTGCAACCAATGTTGGAAGAATTTCGGGACATCATGCCTGATGAGATGCCCGAGGATCTTCCGCCCATGAGAGATATTCAGCACTATATTGACTTAGTGCCAGGAGCGAGTCTCCCAAACTTTCCTCACTATCAGATGAGTCCGAAGGAGAATGCTATTCTGCAAGAGCAGGTGGAAGGGTTGATTCAGAATGGACACTTACGGAAAAGTATAAGTCCATGTGCCGTGCCAGCCTTGCTAGTTTTGAAGAAGGATGGTAGTTGGCGAATGTGTGTAGACAGCCGAGCGATCAACAAGATCACAATCAAGTATTGGTTTCCTATTCGTCGGATAGGAGATATGTTTGACATGCTGTCGGGAGCTAAGATCTTTTCAAAAATTGATCTGAGGAGCAGTTATCACCAAATCCGCATCCGACCGGGAGATGAATGGAAGACTGCATTCAAGACTAAGGAAGGGCGTTACGAGTGGATGGTGTTGCCTTTCGGTCTGTCAAATGTACCGAGCACTTTCATGTGACTAATGAATGAGGTACTAAAGCCTTTTATTGAGAAATTTGTTGTTGTCTATTTCGATGACATTCTTATCTATAGTCGTAGCCCGGCCGATCATATGGGTCACGTACGGAAAGTTTTGGAGACTCTCCGAGACAACAAGTTGTATATCAACTTGAAGAAGTGTGGTTTTATGATGAACCAGCTGCTCTTCCTCGGATTTGTGGTCAGTGCAGATGGAATCCGAGTTGATGAAGAAAAGGTGAGAGCAATCTGAGAATGGCCAACACCCAAGACTGTAAGTGAAGTAAGAAGCTTTCATGGGTTGGCAACCTTCTACCGAAGATTCGTTCGGAATTTCAGCAGCATTGTAGCACCAATCACTGAGTGCATGAAGAAAGGGAAGTTCAACTGGGGAGAAGAAGCCGAACGGAGTTTCTCGATCATCAAAGAGAAGCTATGTACCGCACCTGTACTCGCCTTACCTGACTTTGATAAGCTGTTCGAAGTTGAGTGTGATGCATCGATCGTAGGGGTCGGGGCTATACTATCACAAGAAGGGAAACCAGTGGAGTTCTTTAGTGAGAAACTGGGAGAAGCGAGGCAAAAGTGGTCAACCTATGAACTGGAACTCTATGCTGTATTACGAGCACTTAAGGTATGGGAACACTATTTGATTCAGCAAGAGTTTGTCCTCTACACCGACCATCAAGCATTAAAATTCATCAATAGCCAGCGTAATCTCAACCGGATGCATGCTCGATGGGTCTCTTATATCCAACGGTTCACATTCTCCTTAAAGCACAAGTCAGGAAAGTTGAACCGAGTAGCTAACGCTTTGAGCCGTCGAGCTACATTACTGATCACTATGAATGCTGAAGTGATAGGATTTGAGTGCTTAAAGGAGTTATATGAAGAAGATGAAGATTTTGGAGAGGCCTGGAGGCGTTCCAAAATAGGGCAACCTATTCCCGAGATGCACATCCAAGAGGGATATCTTTTCTGAGGGAATCAACTTTGCATCCCAAGAAGTTCTTTAAGGGAGCAAGTTGTCCGAGAGTTACATGGTGGAAGTCTCAGTGGACATCTTGGCCGAGACAAGACCATCACCTTAGTGGAGGATCGGTATTACTGGCCTCAATTGAAGAAAGAAGTGGGTAACTATGTCCGACGCTACCCGATCTGTCAGGTAGCTAAGGGTCAAACCCAAAACACGGGCCTGTACATGCCTTTACCGATACCGGAAGCACCGTGGGAAGATCTGTCCATGGATTTCGTATTGGGTCTCCCGAGAACCCAACGTGGAGCTGATTCAATAATGGTAGTCGTGGATCGATTTTTCCAAAATGGCTCACTTTGTTGCTTGCAAGAAAACCTCTGATGCTGTTCAAGTAGCAAATTTGTTCTTCCGAGAGGTGGTCTGATTTGCCATGGAGTACCGAGCACTATCGATCGGGACACCANCCTGTACATGCCTTTACCGATACCGGAAGCACCGTGGGAAGATCTGTCCATGGATTTCGTATTGGGTCTCCCGAGAACCCAACGTGGAGCTGATTCAATAATGGTAGTCGTGGATCGATTTTCCAAAATGGCTCACTTTGTTGCTTGCAAGAAAACCTCTGATGCTGTTCAAGTAGCAAATTTGTTCTTCCGAGAGGTGGTCTGATTGCATGGAGTACCGAGCACTATCGATCGGGACACCAAGTTCTTGTCACACTTTTGGCGAACATTATGGAGGCGGTTCGATACAACTCTGAACTTCAGTAGCACGAGTCATCCTTAGACTGATGGACAAACCAAGGTTGTGAACCAAACTCTAGGCAACTTACTTCGTTGTATTGCGGGTGACAAACCGAAGCAGTGGGACCTGGCTTTAGCTCAGGCCGAGTTTGCCTACAATAGCATCTTGAATCGGTCAACTGGAAAGTCACCGTTTGAAATAGTCTATGGAAGATCCCCGAGGCAAGCACTAGATCTTGCGGCTTTACCTAAGCTATCGGGAGCTAGTGTGGCAGTAGAACACTTAACCGAACAAGTGAAAACCATTCAAGATAAAGTACGTCAGCATCTAGAAGAATCATATGCCAAGTACAAAGCATCGGTAGATAAGGGTCGGAGATCAAAGATTTTTCAAGGGGGAGATCTAGTGATGGTGTACTTACGCAAGGGGCGTCTACCAATCGGTACTTCTGGAAAGCTGAGGAACAAGAAGTATGGCCCTTGCAAAATACTTCAGAAGATTAACGATAATGCATACATCGTTGACCTTCCCGAGGACTTGGCTATATCCTCAACGTTCAATGTTGCAGACGTCTTTGAGTACTTTCGGCCAGAGGATTCAGAACTTGACTCGAGGATGAGTTCTTTTCAAGAAGGGGAGACTGATGTAGGACGTCCACCCACGTCAGTTGGTATCAAAGGCAGGCATTTATCCTGATCATACGGCCACAACGCAACGCCGACAATCCCCTTATCGATGAATGATCAGCCGAGATGGAGGTTCTTTCGAGAGCCGACATTCAACAGTGTTTCCAGCAAACAACCTAGCAATCCATAACAACGATTGTAAGATATATGGAGCAACTGTTGGGAGGACCCAATCGCGAATCACGAGGGACGATGATAGCCCGAATGGCGATGGGATCCGAGTGATACCCATTTCATGCACCTGACGCCTGCACCAAACAAGTCCATCATCGAACATGACGAATTTAGTGAATGATGAAGATTATGCTGAGGAGTATTCGTCGGCAACGTTGGAGCAGATCAGGAGAGGTGGAGGACGTGGAGGTGTGGCGTGGAGGCGCAAGATTAAGGGGGAATGTCAATGGCGATGCTTGGCTAATAGGAGAGCTTATGAAGAGCACCCACCACGTATGCGTCAGGATTATGGTAGGAGATCTCGAAGTACCGGCATGAAAATTGATCTTCCATCATTCAACCGGGCCATACTTCACATTGAAGATTTTCTTGATTGGGTGACGGAGGTAGAGAGATTCTTTTCGCTACATGATTTCCAGAAAACGAAGGTTGAAGTTGGGCCTAACAAGTTTTCAAAGGAGGAGCTCCGCTTGGTGGGACAGCTGACAAGTCTCACGTGCCCGACAAGGTAACAAGGACCCGGACTTCATGGCTGAAGATGAAAGAGAGCTTCTCAAAAAAATCTCGTCTTACACCCGAACTTTGAGCAAGCGTCTATTCTAACAAATACCAATGAAATGCCGATAGGGAGCTCGGACGATTCAGGCCTACATCGATGAAATTTTTTTTCGATTGTCAGCTTGGAATGATCTTAATGGAGACTGAGCGCCAGCAAGTGCCAGGTTCATTGGAAGGGTTGCATTATGACAATCCAAGATCAGTGTCTATGCATCATGTATCTTACTTTGACCTGAAGCTGTCAGCTTAGCCACCTCGACGCCAAGAAGCAGTTAGATTGGCCTAAAGCATCACTGGGAGCGAAACCCGAGTGAACTACAACACGATCCACACAGAGGTCGAGGAAAACAACCTATGGATTGCAACCGGAACACCCACCTCCAAACTGTGACTGCCGGTGGAAAGGAGCTAGTGGCAGTAGGAATATCCTAAACAATCGGCGACCATACCATCCAACAACCCGTATGCTTCGCACCAGTCCCGATAAGTGTTTGAAGTGCCCAACCAAGGCATAAATCACATTCAATGTCCAAAAGGTAGATTGGTCAACTTGATCGAGACTGAGATAGGTGAGAGGATGGAGAGATCGAAGCGATTGGGGATGACAACCCGATTACGAAGAGAACTGCAACTGAGCTGAGTGGAGGTAGATTGCTCTCCTTGGTTATTCAACGTTTATGTTAACACTGAGGAAAGAAAACAACTCCCAGAGAAACAGCATAATTCCGAAGCACGTTGCACCGTCAACCAGAGGTGTGTGATGTCTCATTGGTGGGGGCCAGCAGAGAAAACGTCGTCTCTGAGGCAATGGTAGAAAAACGCTTAAAACCGAGGAACACCATCGCCTTACAAGATCGGATGGATCCCAAGCGAGGAACCGGACACAAGTTTCCGAGAGATTCGCTCTCACATCTCGTCGAGAAAACACTATTCGACTCGGTGTTGTGTGAGTGTAAGATGGATGCGTGCCACATAATCTTTGGAAGACTTGCAATATAGAGTGGATGGGCTCAAACACAAAGGCAAGAGAAAACGTCTACATCATCTTCCGTGATTGGTCGAAAGATAATATTGTCGGCCCTTACAGGGAGAGTTGTTCAATACTCTTACCCGTTCCGAGAAGAAACAAGTCTTTTGACCACGGGATCGGGTTTCATCGGAAGAAGTCAAGAATACCTGAGAAGATCATCGCATTGGGTGACAAGGGAAGCTATAGTTCCGAGCTCGCAAGAGATTCCTGAAGCATTGCAGAACCATGTTGGACAGAATTTGGGACATAATGGCCTGATGAGATGCCCGAGGATCTTCCGCCATTGAGAGATATTCAGCACAATATTGACTTAGTGGCCAGGAGCGAGTCTCCCAACTTTCCTCACTATCAGATGAGTCCAAAGGAGAATGCTATTCTGCAAGAGCAGGTGGAAGGGTTGATTCAGAATGGACACTTACGGAAAAGTATAAGTCCATGTGCCGTGCCAGCCTTGCTAGTTTTGAAGAAGGATGGTAGTGGCGAATGTGTGTAGACAGCCGAGCGATCAACAAGATCACAACAAGTATTGGTTTCTATTCGTCGGATAGGAGATATGTTTGACATGCTGTCGGGAGCTAAGATCTTTTCAAAAATTGATCTGAGGAGCAGTTATCACCAAATCAGCATCCGACCGGAATGAAGAAGAATTCTCTACTAGGATTTGTAATTACTATTCTTTCTTTACTAAGGACTAGGTTTACTTATTCTACTAGAATTAGGATTACTTTCTCTACTAGGACTAGAATTACTTTCTCTTCAAGTTTTCTACTAGTATAAATATGTGAGTCTACTTTGTAATCAAGGATACAATTGAATATTTATCAATAAGAGATTTTCTCTCAAATACTCTGTGGAGTTTATTACTTTTAAGCCTGCGGGCTTGTTTTATCTTTTAATCAGAAGACACAGACGCTTCTGATTTGTTACCAAGTCTTCCGCTACGTCAACATATATCATCAACTTTAAAGGATTTATAAGCATCCATTGGATCCAAAGCTGAGCTCAGTGCCAAAAGTTTCATCGCCCTCTCACCAAACCTACTATTGAGCTCTTGCAATTGAAAATCTATGGTAGCATTGAAAATGTCAAAATGATAATGCTCCACTGTAATGTGATTCTGTTGATTACGACCTCGACCTGCAATATAATGAGCACTCAAATCTGGAATATCAATTTCAAATTTCTTGCAGAAAGAGATGACATCCTCAAGCAAATTATCCCAACCATCATCTCTCAACTTTTGGATAAGTTCTTTTGCAATAGAAACTGAATGAATAGCATTTAAAATGTCTTAAGATTTTTGTTGCAAAGCTTGACAAAAAACATCAGTAATATCCATGATTTCCTTCATTAAATATAAAGTAAATATGAATCCGAATGATGTAATCATGTTATAAGCAGCATTAGCATCCCCGTGTTGAGAGTAAGTGGATCATTCTTTTGTGATTATTTCAAGTACCGAACAAGTAGCACCAAACATCCTTATTAGGTTACGAATAGAATAAAAATGAGAACCCCAACGAGAATCACCAACTCGTTTTAAAGTGCCAATTTGGTTAGCTCATCTTTCAGTTTTAAGTTTATCAATAGCTAACATATGTGCACTTTGTTCTACTTGAGCTTACATGAGGCACCAACCACATTGATAATGAAATTCAAATTTGTGAAGAACCCATGAACAAAAACCACCTCTCTAGATGCAGCAACCAATACTAATTGTAATCGATGAGCAAAGCAATGAACATAGTATGCACAAGGATAATCATTAAGAAATAATGCCTGATAATAGCTTAAAAATGGATGTTTTTCTGAATTAAAAATAAGCAGTGTATACTATAATTTCATATTTCTTGCATTTTAGAAGTTAATTGTGAAACAATGTCCAATTATTAATCTTGAGCTTAAAATGTCACATTAATGCAATAAATTACCTTTTGTTAGGAATTGGTGGAGCTCATGAAAATAAATGAGAAAAAAAGAAGAGCAATTTGCAAAGGAAGAAAACATACACTCTCATAAGCCATCAAGGGCCAAAAGAAAATAAAGAAAATAAAAATAAAGCCAAAGCTCTTTTAAGGAAAAGACAAAAAAGTGAGAAGAAGAACAAAATGAAGAAATTCTATGAAAGCCCAAAAGACACACGTGGATGGAGCCAAAAAGAAACAAAAGAAAAAAAAAAAAAAAAGAAGAATAGAAGGAAGCGCCGTACAGCACAGCCAAGAAAAGAAAAAGAAAAAAAAAAGAAAAGAAAAGGAGAAGTCGGCTGGACTTGGCGGCTGAAGAAAAAAAAAAAGAAAAGAAAAGAAGAGTCGGCGTGAGCGTGAAGTAGAGAAAAAGAAAAGAAAAGAAGGTTTTTTTTTTCTTCTATAAAGCCAGCGCCGAAGGAATAAGAAAAAGGAGAATTAGAGAGCGCCGAAGGCAGAAAATAGAGAGCAAAAAAAAAAGGGGATTGGAGCGCCGAAACAGAGGCAGAAAACTGACAGCGGCCGAAACAGAAAAAAAATTCTCACTCTTGGAGTGCCGGATAGCAGAGGAGAAAAGAGACTGTGCCTTTATACAGGGGATTTGTCCCTAATATTCAAGTTCTCTCTTTTTCA
The DNA here is from genome assembly GCA_900184695.1 of Betula pendula. Taxonomy (NCBI): domain Eukaryota; kingdom Viridiplantae; phylum Streptophyta; class Magnoliopsida; order Fagales; family Betulaceae; genus Betula; species Betula pendula. The sequence continues at coordinate 24,407 of FXXK01001302.1, forward strand.
TGTCTTTTTATTTATATTCTATCATGCACTTTAATACTATGAGAGGCTAAATTCTCAACTAAGGTTGAGGATGAAGCCTCGTTAATGAATTTCAGCAGTTATTTTTGAGATTTGATTTTGCCCAGAATAATGTTTAATTGAACGATTAAATTGTTCTTGTTTCACATCAATTAATAAATAATAAATTCTGGATATGAGTTTAATCAAGTTTTTCTCATGATCTAGGATTATTTTTATTGATTGAATGCTTGGTTTATATTGTTGATTTTAAAATTGGATATTTATTGTGATTTGTTTTTTTTACGGATACAATAGATGATTTGATTTTAATTTTTTTTAAAAGCGAAGAAGAACATGCCTTAGATTTTTGCTAAAGATTTTAATGATGATATTTTCCATGGTAACAAGATTGATTTCTAGATTATCATGTAGAGTATGGGTAAAATCAATGATCAAGAATATATGTTGTCATGAATTAATGAGGTGGATTCCACAACCTTAGTTCCTTTTTATCTTGATAATTTACTGCTTTTATTATTTATTTTGTTTAGATTAATTGCGTAGTTGAATTTATTTTTATTTCTGAACAACTATATTTTTCTTGAACTAGATTAGAATTTATTTAGTTTAGATTTGATTAGTTTTCCTACAATTATACAAGTCCCTGTGGGTTCGACCTCGCGCTTGCTAAACTGCCAATGCCCTGCAATTCTTTTCATTCACAACCGCACTATTACTACCCAATCATAGCCCGTGCAATCCTTTTCATTCACCACGCATATTACTAGCACCATCATACCCTTGTCCACGCATATTTTGAATATTAAGACAACGACGAGAAAGAACATCAGATATTTTATTTTTTAGAGTCAATGTCGATGTATTTTTAATATGAACAATATCAAAGAAGCGGTCTTGTATAAAACCATCTTTGTCTACAAATCTCAAAACAATAGTCATTTGTTCTCTCTTAGACTCATCCCGCGCTTCATCAACAATAATGCAAAATTTAGAGTTCCCAATATCTTCACGAATTTTATTTCGCACTTTACTTGTAATGACTTGCAAAATCTCCTTTTGAATTGTATGTGAAGTATACTTTGCAGATTTAGGAGCATTTTCCAAAACTACATTTGCAACCTTATCATTATATGATGCCAAAAGTTTAATTATCTCAAGAAAATTACCTCGATTTTTTGAATCTGGAGTCTCATCATGACCTCTAAAAGCACATCCTTGAAATGCTAGCCATAGAACAACATCAATAGAAGTTTTCACACATTGTCGATTATTTCGAATTTGTTCAATACTTTGTGCATTCAATACTCTATCGATATGTTGTGATTATTTTAATAAATCCTCATAATTTTTCACCGCATTATTATGCGGTGAACAAGGATCCTCCCCCATATGAGTCAAAAAGGCACATTTCTTTCCATCATTAACCTTTTTCCAATTTCTAAATCCATTGATAGTAAATACATCTCATCCAGGACGTCCAGCTGCTTTTAAAGTAAAAAGATGACATGGTAGACCATATGCGGCATCGGTAGTAGGAGAATACTCAAGCCAAGATGAAAATTGTGTGAACCAAAAAGCTTGAAAACGGCGAGGATGCTTTTCTGGTCCAGAAAGTGGGTAGTTTGAACGATGAAACTGATATGGACGAGCTTTCAAATACGCCCGTCCTATTTTATCACGTTGATTGACTGGATATTCCCACATTGGAATACGTAATCCTGGATCTCGTTCTATAGAAAAATCATCTTCTTCGTTAACATCAAGTATGGAAGATTTAAAAGGGACTTCTTGGGTTGCCACAACTAGAGATTCAAAAGGATGTTCTTTAGCTTCAACCCTTGGAGATTTAAAAGGACGCTTTTAAAGATTTGAAGTTTCAGCGTTCAAATCCAATGGTATATTACTTTCTGGAATGTCAACTTCTTTTCTTTTGAAAAATGAATTGATAGTTTTAAACTTCGACATGATTCACAAACCTAAATTTTTCAAATTAAATTACAACCCCATAAAAGACAGTCGAAGTTGATAAACAAGTAAACAACAAAATAAACAATTATATAATAGAAACAATTATATATATATATAGTCTAAATATAAAAATCATGTAATAAATCATATATGGCTAAAATTTCAAATTTTTTGCTTTATTTATTAACATTTTTATTGTTATCATGGAAAAGACAGGGTCATGAAGCCTGAATGAATTAGGAATAACTAAATAGTCTAAGTAACATAAAGTGGAGAAATATACATACCAGTAAAAAGCCACCTAATATTGCCTTCGTGTGAAGCTTCGTCAAAATCTCAAGAAGAAGATGAATTAAAGAGCCTGAGCGGCATGTGCAAAAAAAGACCATTAGAATTTAAAAACAAAATATGTGTATAAAATGAACCATTCTTATTTATAAGTATATATAAATTTATAATATAATAAAAGTTGTCTTTGGGTAAATTGGTAATGGCCCTAATGGGTATGTTCGTATGGTTTTTTTTTATTTATTATTATTTTGAATTGTTGTGTTCGTGTGTGTCCAGTGTCTGTATGTGTTTTTTTAAAAAAAAAAAAAAAAAAAAAAATTATTCTGGAACTAATGAACTTGCTGTGTTCCGTTATTGTGTTTGTTTTTTTCTCAAACTTTTTTATTTTTTATTTTTTTGTTTCTGAACTTGTTGTTGTTGTCTTTGTTGTAATATTTTAGTTATTGACAAATTATTTATTTATTTTTTTCAAAAAAAATGGTGGTTTATTGATGTCGTAGGACCGGAATCAAACTATCAATGGATGCTCTATATAGAAAAGTCATAAAAAAACAAAGTAACTCAAATTAATGAAGGAGAAGTCAAAACTCAAAAGTGTCATACCATTCAATTTTTTTCTGAAGCTTTTGAATCCAAGGCTTGGGAGACTCAGTCACTCAGCAGCCTATCGCTGTTTTGAAAACAAAAAAAAACAAGTATAAAGTATCCTAACCTTATCTAGTTTTCCTTCCATTATCTATATGCCATGTGTTCCTCTTTTAATCATTCTTAATCTCATCTAGACTCTTTGGGCCATTATGCTAAACAAAAAACTGGAGCAAAAAGTCAACAACCGTATTACTATTAGGCTTGGGCAGTTGGGCTTACTTAAATTCAATTTTCTTGGGCCCACTTAAATACAATTTTCCTTAAACTAAAAGTTGAAGCCAAGTTGCCAGCCCACTGAAAATACAAAACAAAATACATATAAAAAAAAAAAAAACACTATTGCAGGGGCCGTATGACATTCTTCCAAATTTCTCCATACAGATTAATTTTTTAAAAAAATTTTGCAGGGGCCACGGCCCCTGCTGGTCTCCATGACCATCCGCCACTACATCCTAACAAAGACAAATCCTATGGCAGTAAAGAAGATTAGGGTTTTTCTTGCATATTCAAAAAAAAAAAAAAACTCCTTTTTTTACTTTTTTTTTCCCCTCATTTTCTCTTCCACTTTTCAGAGGTCGTGCTACACGTCCGTCGCGTCCGTTTTTAGAACAATTTTTTTTTTTTGATTGTCCAGAAATCTTCACACTTGTGAGGATTTTCGGACTCTGGATGTCTAGCTCTATCCTTCAGAGATTAGAATAGAGAGAAAGAGAAAACTCTGCATAGAGAAAGAGAAAACTCTGCATTTATCCTTTGTTTAACTTTTCTAGAAGGGCGGTCACTTTCTTTGAAGAACCCATATCTTAGCTCCTTAAACGAAATTTCTACTACATATATGGCTACTCTCAAAAAAGAATCATGTAGCTTGAATTGTCAAAACACATTATGTGCCTAATTACTAATTGCCTCAGTTTTATGCAGGGGAAACAAATGTTTAATTTTGCTGCTTGTGAATTGTCTCTCTCAAGTGCGTGGTAAACATCATGTAAGAAAAGAAAAAGATAAGAATTAAGCAGGCCGAAATTGATGATCTTCTTATCATTAATTATCATGGTCATAGAATTTACTCCCATTTGATAATTTCTGAAAAATGACAAGTTTTACACTCAACATGGCACGGCGCATATGATGCATGTTATGATCGTTTTGATTTGCCCATTTTTGGTCAAGCCAGCCTCTTTTTTTTTTTTTTGTTGAAAATTTTTTAATTCAAGTTGCAACGCATCAACCACTCTCACCGAACCCACGTGTGTCTTTATTTTCTTTTTTTATTTTTTATTTTTTTGAATAAATTTCATACTTTATTGGAAAAATTAACGATAAAAAAAGGGCAACTTGCTTTCTATTACAATACAATAGATAATGTTTGGGATTGCTTCTAACAAAACTTTATCTGACATGCTTTACTACGTGCCTTTCTAGCTAAGTCATGAACAACTGAATTTGCGTTTCACTTCACATGATTAATTGTTCAAGACCTTAAGTGACGCATACCATCTTTGATTCTGTCCACAATATGTCCAATTTTGCTCCAATTTTTGTCCTTCGTTCTGACCGCATTGACAATTTGCATAGCATCACTTTCCAAAGTTATAGGAAAAACTCACTTAACCTTTTTAAACTTTCATCGATTTTTCAATCATCTTCCAAATTTCAAAAACTCTCA
>FXXK01001302.1:55179-86851 GCA_900184695.1 Betula pendula
TTCAAGGCCTTTTGATTGTTACAAGGTACCTACCGAATTATCTTTGTAAAAGTTTAGTCTTCAAAAGGTGAACTAACATAATTGTGGTCTAATGAAACTTCTTAGATCTCTCCTTTTGATAAGGGGATGTCTTATAGGTTCGATCCATGAAAAGAGAGATATATTTGAAAAGGGAAAATTTGCCTTATGTTACGGGCTAGTAATTTCATTTGATTTAAAATAACTTGAAACATCCAACTTATAAGTGTAAGCACATTAGAAAAATATAGACTAAGAGATATGACCTTAAAGCATTGAAGTTCACTCTACATCTTCAAAGCTTCGCTTGCAATGCGATCACAGGTAGTGGAAGGTTCTAACATCGCTGCCATGTGCAAGATAGTGCTCCTTGATGAATCCATAGCATTTATAATTGAATTTTTATCATCAAGACTGTATATAAGGCTAAATATTTTAGCATGCCGATATAGGACAGCGTAAGAAAATATGGTTCTTCCCATTTCATCAGTGGTATGCCATAGTTGGGGATCTACTTTCATTATCTCAATAAGAAACTCAATAACCCCTCCCTTGATGGCTTGGAAGATGACTCCATTAACAGAATCAAATTTCATTTGCTTTAATTGCTTGCACATTTGACGTAGAAGTTCATGGGCTTGGTGATGGAGCAACTTCATTTCATATATTTGCTTAATTCCTAAGTAATAATCAATACGTCATTCACTCAATTAGAATAAAAGAAAAAAATAATAAATTGATATCAGTAAAAAGAACAACAAATTGAAGAAGGATATAAGAAAGTTTAACAATATTTATCACAAAGATATGAAATTAATGGAGTGGATGTATTAATACCCAAGAGCTCAAGGAAACTTTGAAGGTAGCCAACGTAATCGGCCTAGCAGTGCAAAATGAAAACGAAACCCACTCACATAAACAAGTTAGAAAATTATTACCACAAATTAAAAATTGAAGTATTTGTTAATTAGTTATGCTATTGGAAGTTTGTTTGATTGAATGTGATATATATTCAGCTATTATAAGCTAGGTTTACAACTCATTATCTTTGTCAAACTCTTGTACCCATTTATCTAACTACTTATCTACTTACTTTTCATTTGTTTCTCATATTGGAATATATCCATCTCATTTGCTTCATATATTGCCCTTTTTACGTCTTACACTTATTTTTATTATTTGTATCCATTTACATCTACTTATTTTATTACAACTATTTATTTATCAATCTTTATTTCTTTTATACACATTTCATTTTGATCCATAGCTCACCATGGTTAAGACTTATTAACTTTTAACCTTTCTTTTAATATTAACTCTTTGATTAACTAAACATCCAAATCATTCAGAGACTATAAGACCTTAAGGATTTAATGGGTTATTAACTAGCTTGGATTAAACTATAATCTTATACTATATCCTCTCAAGTAGTTTATTTATTAGTTTAAGTGAGATAGAAAGTCTTCAACTCTGAAAGTCTCATACTTGTATTACATTAACTACTTACTTATTAAATAGGTTCCTTATTAAACTATCATAACAAACTCTTTATACTTGTTAATTAGCATTACTTTCCTTTTATCCACAAAACCAACAATCTACAATAAACCAAGATTTCTAATAAGCAATTAATCTCATATAGAAATATGTCTATCCATTTGTCTAACATTTATTCCTCACGTTGACATACTCAACTCATAGCCACATAACCATACTCTTAAACCAACTTCATAAATAATTTCTTATTAAATCAAAGCCTTAAGCCATAATCAAAACACTCAAATGATTCATAGCAAGGAACCTAACCATTAAACATACCAATCTTTAGATCAAGGTCCTAGAATCAACATTGTAACCCAATGGCTTGGCTTACCAAAACAGCCCATATAAATCCATAGAATATCAATAATAATCTTCATTTTAACAATAAATCAAAAGCCTTCTTCAACCCTAAAATTTTATTAACAATTAATAATCCCATAAAAATCTACCATAATACATTTAAAACAAGAACCCAACCTCACGGCTAAACACCAACAAAACCCATACTCAATTTCAACCGAAACACCACAAACAATACCCTTCTGTCACTACAACAAAAGCCATCAACCAAAACCCATCTCATCATCAAAATCGTCTAACCAAGATCATCCAAATGTCCCAAATGGCCATTAATATAATAACATAGCAAAAACCCTAAAACTCCAACAAGAACCCTAATTTCGGACCCTAATAAAATCATAGCAAATTATATGATTTTCGTGCTTTAAACTCAATGGGTATAACAAAAATATAGAGAAAAGGCTAGGGATTATACCTCATAAAAAGACCCATGGCCAAAGACCCATTTTCTTCTTCTTCTTCTACACGATCTCATCCCACTCTCGGTCTCTCTTTCTCTCGATCTGCTTTCTCTTTTTCTATCAATCTCAGAATCTCACTCTTTCTCACGATCTGGTCTATGCGTGATGGAGGAGCAGGGAGAAGAGACGGAGAAGAGAAGAAAGAAAGAAGAGAAAAGGAAAGGAAAAGAAAAGGAATGTGCATGTGTGTCTCATACCGTGCGTGAGTGAATGATAAGGGAGAAGAAGATAACCTTATCTTCTCCCATCCAACTACGGGTGTATACGAGCCGATTCTGAGTGAGTACCACTTGCTCGGAATCGACTCGTTCATTTTTTTTCGAACTCGAGCTCGAGCTCGAGTTTCAGTCGAGCCATAGATTTCTGATCGAACTCGGCTCGCCAAGGTAGGATCCTTGTGCGAGATCGAGCTAGCGCGATCGAGCATTTTGGCCGAACTCGAGTTCGAGCCTTCGGCTCGAGCTCGGTTCGAGTAAGCTAAAAAGCAAACCCAGCGCTTGCAATCTCTCTTTTCAACACGTTACACCCCCGTGCCGGAAGGCTAAAGACAGCGGCCCCCGGAACGATTGAGAACAACAACTTTGTATGATGTTTCGAGAACCACTGAGAAAAGAAAATGAAGAAAAAATGTCATGTGTAAGAAAAGAAAATTGAAGGAGTGAAGAACATTTTTGTTTGGCAGGAAGTTGCGAAGAAGAACGAAGCCGTTGAGCAAGATTCCAGGAGGTTGTCATGACAGCCTCAAGAGGTGAATGTAAGAGAGGGAGGCGTGTGCTTTGAGAAAATATGGGTTAAAGGAAGAGGTGCAGTGATTCAATGAAGAAAGGAAGAGTGTTGATAGGGTTGTAATTGTTTGAAGGGCTGAGATTGCTTTAGGAGATCCAAGGATAGGGATGCAGCTTTGGAATGGGAGAAGTCAGAAGATGGGGAAATGTGCGTCAGCGCGTCAGACCGTGGGAAGCCACACAAATTGCACAATAATCCTTATTTGCTGAGATTTTCTCCTTATCTTGGCCAAAATGTACCGTTTTGGATTTTATTTATTTATTTATTTATTTTTTTTAGTCAGAGAGGCCTGATTCATTTATTAAGAATGACTGATTTCAATTTTTTTTTTACCGGCTATGCCGTTGTACCATACCGGAAACCCATCTCATAGGTGATCCGTAACATAATGGTACACCAAATACTGTATCATACCGGTACACCAACTACCATAACATACCGGTATACCAAGTACGGCATCATATTGGCTATGCCATCGTATCAGTACATTAACTATCGTACAGTAGAGGTTAGCAATATAACATATTGAATTCCTCTCTTAGTCAATCCCTAATATAGCAACACCCTTGCCACGAGGCCGTCAAATACCGGCTATGCCGTCGTACTGAAAACCCATTACAAGGTACTCGTAAACCATATCGGAGACCTATGATTATCAAGCCATCATAACGCTTACCGACACCCATTATAAGATAGCCGTACCCATATTAGAAAACACGCCACCAAGTAATCCGTAATACATACCGATTTCCTCTTTGGGATAATCGTCACTCATACCGACACCTCATCACAAGGTGGTCATAATTATCTCAGCACCCTCACTGGTAACCGTCAATCTCTTATCATACTAACTCCCCAAGTTAAGGTGGTCGTAAGTCTTATTACATATTTTTATCAATTAATATATAAATTCATTGTCTTTCATTATTAAAACATGTTTGATAAATAGAACATAATTTAGGTTTAGAGATATAATCATGCAATGAAAATCTATAGGCTCACGACATAATACAAATATGAATAAAAGTTCTCAATAGTTTATATCAGTATAACATGCTCTAAAATGGTTTCTTTTTTCCAGTTTCATAAGTATTTACTTACATTGACCACTCGGATGAATCCTCAAACATCCTAACTTCCTGCACTGCAAACTAACCTATAATCAAACAAAGATGTTAATTACAACCTAAACCACACTTAGAGACCTAATACACACAATAGAAACCCTAAAACAGGTTTTAAAGATAGTTAGGATTAACCCTTAAAGGATCATGGATCAATCCGGACTGTCTGGGATCAATTATGGACAATCAGAAACCAAAACAGTAGGCTGGGATCGATCTTATGGAGTCTGGGATCGATCCTGCAAGTTGTAGGATCGATCCTGCCAATGCCAGGATCGATCCTGATGCGTTCTAGCACCAGTTTCGAGCCTTTTCGAGCCCTGAACATGCATCCAAAGAACCCCGACCGTTCATAGAGTTCTTGACAATGACCAAAAATATCTCGGAATAATTTTAGAAACTCAAAGTCGTGCTCTTGATATGAGATTATCAAGAGTTAACCTTGATACCAAAACAAACATAAAATAATTCGACGTCTGTGTTTGTGTTGATTTAAAATATCGTTTGAATACATAAATTCGTTATAACATCAACCAAGTACAAAACCAATGTCTTAAAATCATTAAATAATAAACAACGGAAAATATTGTACAACTACTTTTGAAAATAATCGTTTAAAAACCATTTTTTCTTCAAAAATATTAATCTAACAATTGAACATAATCAGAAACATTTATTCAAATAAGGAAAACACAATAAAAACAATTATAAAATATGATTATAACAAAACATCACAAGAACTCATATGATTACAGATTAAGAAATGAATATTGAAAGAAATAGTAAGGGTTAAACAATTACCTTGAGAAAAGGGTTCAACAATGGCTTAGGAATTGATAAAGAACGTCAATTTTGGGCTTCTTCCACGCTCGCTCCGCTCTAGAGCTTTTGGAACAAGAGAATTTATTATAAGAAGGTTAAGGATGAATAAATATGGCTTGATGGGAGTTTCTAGGATTTTGGGCACTCCAAATAGGGTTTCTGACGAGTTAGAATCGATCCTGCAATAATGTGATCGATCTTGGAGGATCTGAGGTGGCAGGATCGATCCTGCCCTAGGAGGATCAATCTCCCCCTTATAATTTTTTTTTAACTTTTTTTTTAATTTTAATTTTTTTAGAAAGGATCAAACATTAAACCAAACAACTTTTCTTCACGAACTGTTTTTAGTTTAAAAGAATTTATATTTAAAAATGAATTTAAATTTTTGGATATTGCACTTAATTATATCCACTTCCTTAGCGATTGCTTGATTCCTTTCGAGGGTGAAGCTCTTTTCTTTTGTTTTGTCGGCTTGGCAGTGGGGTCCACGTTGAGTTGGTGTGCCATTACTGAGCGGTCAATCTTCAGCATATCTTCAGGCATCAAGCAAAAATGTCCTTGTTGTCTTAGAGAATATTGTAAGTTTCTCCCCGAATCATCATGTTGAGCTATGACCCTTTATCTTCTGATTAGGCCCATCGATCGCCACTTCTACCAGTTCCTTGATTGGCTCTCCTTGTTGCAGCGTCCCACTCTACTTGACTTCGACCTCGACAAACAGGGTTTATCTCAACTTGGTCTCTTTCATAATCGTGTTATAACAACAACATTGACTTTTTATAACAATCGTGTTATAGCCACTTATCACTTTTGAGGTGGATAATAACAAAATTGCAAGAGACTTTTTGCTGAGAGTCGAAAAGTCCCCTTACCTGAACAAGGTGTGGTTTATATAGTGGCTATGTATTGCCGAGTGTTGCGTGTTGGATGAGGCATGATCCCCGTACCCCCAAAATTGTGGGATTGAGGGTATGACCTAAAGGACCTTGGGTTAAGTATGATCTTCGTACTCCCCCAAATCGTGGGATTGAAGGTATGGTGTGAAGATTACTTTTGAATCTCAGATCTGATAGCCTGTCGATAGGATCCTAGGTTTCTTAGGAACTAGGATTGAATCTCGAAAATTACACTGATAGATTGATTTATTGGCAATTGGGGTTTAGGACTTGGATGGCTGGATCCGACCCCGATCTGTTGTAGGCATCGAATAGCTAGATCCGATAGTGGGCTCTAATTGATTATAGGCTTTCCCTGGTTGATTGTAGCGCTATCGGTTTGGGCTTTTAACTGTTGGCCCAGTTCCCAATTGATGCAGGAGAAGTCCAACATTAAGTTGGCTTATTTTATTTAGGAAAAAATCATATTTAATCCTTATGTTTTCATCTGATTTGAATTTAGTCCTTAGGTTTTCAATTTTAAGAAAAAGATCTTTAAGTTTTACTTAAGTTTTGAAATTGGTCTCTTTATCACTTTATCGTCAAAATTAATGATTTTCTATTTATCACGTGTCTCATTTGACACGCCAAGGTCTATATCAACATCAAAGTTAATGATTTTTTCTTTAATGCTACAAATCTAGAAGATTAAGATGATAAAGAAGATGATTATTGTTTTTAAGTTGGATCTTTTGTTTTTTGTTTTTTCGTTTTTGTTTTTGTTTTTTATGGATGAATTGACGCTTAATGATATGATATTGATATTAGATGTTGATATGAACGCTAACATGTGAATTGAGATACATGTAATATATGACAAATCATTCATTTTGATGAAAAAGTGATAGAGGGACCTATTTAAAATCTGGACAAAACTTAAGGACTATACTCTTGAAATTAGAAACCTAAGACTAAATTCAAATCATAAAAAAACCTAGGGACTAAATATTTTTTTTCCCTTTTATTTATATATGTGTGTTTTAGTTTTCCTTTTCAATAAGGATTGAGTTTTCCTTTTCCATTAGGATTGAATTTATTTTTTCCATTAGGATTATGTTTTCCTTTTGCAAATAGGTTTTGTTTATTTTTTTTTTCATTTTCCTTGTCAAATTAGGATCATATCTTATGCTATATAAAGGAATCTAGTGTGTGTCATTTTTCAATTTAGTTTTCATGCATCAATATATTTATAGTCTTTCAGGGTTATTCTCTGATTGCTTATTTGGGGCAATTAGGGTCTTTCTCTTCCTTATTTATTATTTTTTGTTCTAGAGTTTCCTTTTTAATCTCAATTATTAGTTTCTACTGCTATCATACGTTGTCAGAATAATCTGAATTTAGCTCAGTGTCACCAATAGTATGCATCAATAACCAAAACTTATTAAAAAAAAAAAAAAAACTCAATATGAGTATCCTTTTTCTTCAAAAAGTAGTAAGTAAAATATTGCATTATTTGGATAACTTTGACATAAATATCAAGTCTGAAAAATATTATAATATACAACAAGAATTTTTTTGTCGTCGCTAATGACTTTTAGCGACCACTTGTCATTGTTAATAAGTCAACACTGTTGATTTGTGATAAAGGTTATAGCGACGACTTGACTGTTGTCGTTGATATTTCCTTATCTGTGACTGTAACGACCAAGGAAAACGCTAGCCACATCTGCGCTATCACCCCAAAAGGACTAGTCTATTTTTTGGAGTTTCTCTAGAATCACTTATAAAGCCCAGTTTTCACCTAGTAAATAGGCTATGTGGGACTCAACACTCATGACTCTCTTTATAAATAACCCACTCTATGTGGCTATTTCTTTCTTCCCAAAATATGGAACCGGGGTGGTTACAACTCTCCCTCTTAAAATCCTGAACGTCCTCGGTCCGGGCCACGTCATGCAGTGTTTCGATACCACATGGCCTGACGTTACTAGGTGGCTCTGATACCATTTGTACGACCTAGGAAAAGCGCTAGCCACATCTGCGCTATCACCCCAAAAGGACTAGTCTATTTTTGGAGTTTTCTTAGAATCACTTATAAATGCCCAGTTTCACCTAGGTAACTAGGCGATGTGGGACTCAACACTCATACTCTCTTTATAAAACACCCACTCTATGTGGCTGTTTCTTTTTCTTTCCAATATGTGGGACCGGGGTTACAAACTCCCCCTCTTAAACTCCTGACGTCCTCGTCAGGGCCACGTCGTGCAGGCTCGAGTACCACATGGCCTGCGTTACTAGGTGGCTCTGATACCTTGTTGTAACGACCAGGGAAAAACGCTAAGCCACATCTGCGCTATCACCCAAAACGGATAGTCTATTTTGGAGTTTCTCTAGAATCACTTATAAAGCCCATTTCACCTAATAACTAGGCGATGTGGACCCAACATCATGACTCTCCTTTATAAATAACCCAACTCTATGTGGGCTATTTCTCTCTTCCAATATGAACCGGGTGTTACAAACTCCCCCTCTTAACTCCTGACGTCCTCGTCCAGGGCCACGTCATGCAGTGTTTCGATACCACATGGCCTACGTTACTAGGTGGCTCTGATACCATTGTAACGACCTAGGAAAAGCGCTAGCCACATCTGCGCTATCACCCCAAAAGGACTAGTCTATTTTGGAGTTTCTCTAGAATCACTTATAAAGCCCAGTTTCACCTAGTAACTAGGCGATGGGACCAACACTCATGACTCCTCTTTATAAATCACCACTCTATGTGGCTATTTCTTTCTTTCCATATGGGACCGGGGTCACCCACTGCTATGTGGGCTATTTCTCTTCTTCCCAATATGGGACTGGGGGTTTACAAACTCCCCCTCTTAAACTCCTGACGTACTTCGTCAGGCCACGTCATGCAATGCTTCAGTACCACATGTGGTCTGACGTTACTAGGTGGCTCTGATACCATTTGTAACGACCTAGGGAAAAGCGCTAGCCACATCTGCGCTAGTCACCCCAAAAGGACTAGTCTATTTTGGAGTTTCTCTAGAATCACTTATAAAGCCCAGTTTCACCTAGTAACTAGGCGATGTGGGATCAACACTCATGACTCTCTTTATAAATCACCCACTCTATGTGGGCTATTTCTTTCTTTCCAATATGGGACCGGGGTGTTACAGTGACAATCTTTGGTTACATGTCGTCGTTGATTAACTTTATCCGTGACGACGTACAAAGTTGTCACTGATAACTTTGTTTTTTTTTTTTTTTTTGAAAAAAATAAATTTTATGTACATAATTGACGATTGCAAATAATTTTGATATGGATAGTCACCTAATAAAAGACAATATACACTTTTACATCATACAAGTATTCAATTAACAAATACCTTAAACACATCCACATTCATTACCAAAGTTTCAAAAATTACATAATAGAGGACAAAACAAGCATAAGTGTTCAAATTCTCAATACACATCTTTAAAATTTCAATACAAGCTAAGCTACTCAACTCAAAATGCTTAAAATCATTCTTCAAAGATACTTAAAAATCATTCAATGATTATATGTCTTATGCAATTCAATACAAGTTGGTTACTCAGTCTCTAGGCCACTTACCACCCAGTTTTCGACTTTTCAAGAATAAATATTATATACACACCATAATTAAATTTAGATAATGAGAGAACAAATCAGAAATTACTGAAGTGGCAAACAGTATTTGCCTATCTACAGCCGTAGAATAGTTCGAAGTGTATCACAAAGATTTTGAAGGTCTGCTGCTCCTGTGTTGCTTGCATTTCCTGAAGTGCCATATCTTCATAACACCTGCAAATTAAATGGCCTCATAAAAATTAAGCACAGCAGCCCAACAAGAAAAGTAGCATTTAACTCGTCTGCTTTAATTCCAGAAAAGAAATATCAGAACTAGTCCAAAATTCAATAAATGGCTCCTATCCAAAAATTTAAAACCAATAATGAGTTACACAGTAATGATTACTAAAGTATGGAGTGATCACGGATGATTGTAAATTGGAATCAGTAATGATTCCAGAAGTTAAAAAATTAAAGCTCCCTTGATTATAAGAAACTACAAAGCACATTTCAGTAATGAAATCATTACTTACAAAACGAGAAAAGAAGAAGGTTATACTAAAAGCTTGACAAAACAGGGCAATTGAAATAAAAGAAAAAAAACAAAATTCATGGACTGTGTGTATCAGAAACCCGGACTCACTCATTTCACTCTACAGGAAGCTCGGCAGGGCAGGCAGTATAAACAACGACCTTCGTCAGTATGAGGCCTTACGTACGCTATCAATAATGTAACTGGGATGCTGCAAGAGATTTCCTTAGGGACCACCAAGATGCAAGGACTGCAATAGTTTCAGTGAGCGGAGGTACTGTTCTTCACGTGCTGTATTTGCAGGACGTGAGAGAATTGTGGAGTCCGTTAGTGGAGAGAATGTCGAAGAGCAATTAGAAATAGAGAGACGAAAATGGTGTGACAGCCTAGCTCAGGCTGCTATTCTACAAAATACTCGGACATTAGATTGGATGGTTTACATCCCAGACAATTCGAATCGTATTCCACTTATAAAGGCTCTAGAGTTTGGAAATATAGAAGTGCTTGCTATCTCTATTTCTGCACTTTGATAATGTTTATGATTAGCGACATCAATGCTTCCACGGCTGTTAACCCTGTTCATATATCGCAATAATTTTGGTAAGGACCCTATTTATTCTTCTTTTGTCCGATGCTTTGAATATTGAGTAATTTCCCTTTTGCTCTACCGTACAACACAATAGATGTTGCTCTGCACTTGCTCCGGCGTTGCCCGACGTCTGCTATTGTTCCTTCCCTTTGGCTGCACTGGCTTCAATGTCTTCTGCATTCCCGAGTGGGAACAAGCTCGTGTTTTGGAAAAACTGAATCTATGCCTGTAAGTATATCATTTCTCTTTCTTATTTACTTGACTCTTTTTTTTTTTTTTTGGGTCACCTATAAATTAAAGAAAAAAATGTAAAATCAGTCATAGATTTTTTAATAAAAAAATTAAAAAATAAAAGAAATAAAACTCCAAAAAATTAATTTTTCTATTTTTTTTCAAAAAAGAAATAAGGTGGCGCACACCACACCCATGGGCTGGGCTAGCCCACAGGCCACCCCCCAGCCAAGAGGGTGGCTGGCGAGCCACCCCTTTTTCTATCTTCTTCTTCTTCTTTCTTTTTTTTTTTTTTTTTTTTTTAATTTTTAAAAATAATTTTAATTTTTTAGTTTATTTCTTTAATTTTTAGTTTTATTAAGGATGTGTTATCATTTTATTGGCGCTGATGTGGCACACTAACAAAATCCGTCAAGTATTTTGACAGAATTTACTACATAGATAGATTATTATGTAAATATTTTTGACCATACTCCAAAGACTCTGAGTTCAATTTATATAACAGGGAGCTAATTTCAATCACGAAAATCACATGGACTGATTTTACATTTTCCCCCTAAATTAAACGCTTGCATGTTTGCAAAGTCTAGTCGTCTTTTTTCATTATAATTTAATTAAAAATCTATTAATATAATAAATATTTTATATTTATATGATTAATAAATATATAGTAAACTATCGTTTCGGTCACAAAATTCAAATTTGTCAAATGTCATAGGATCACAATTTAAGATCCTCTTGCAACTTGATATAAGGTCTCAAAACTTTATTATTTTATGTAAAAGCAATGGATAAAATTCCACACACAACAAAACAAATAATTAAAGAAAAAAAAAGATTAAGCACGATGAATTAGAATATGCATAGGGTGGTATGTAGACATATCAAAAGAAAACATGATTAATGAAACATATATAATCATATTATTCATAAAGAAAGAAGAAGAAAGAAGAAGAAGAAGAAGAAAAAAATCTAAAGTTTCCAATCAGCAAAAGCCTTGATCAATAAATAGCCACTGCAAAAAACAAAAAAAAAAAAAAAATATGATATCAAAGAAAAATATCAATATGTGTATTTAGAACAAAATGATTCATTGGGCTGAAGACAAACATTAGTGGAGCCTATTAAAGGAAAGAAAAAAGCCCTCTAAACTCTTCTCAACATTGAAATTCACATAGAAATAAATTCTAAATTAATAGGCCGGGATTCTTTCTCTTTGGTTCTTTTCTACTCACTCCATAGTAGAGATCAAAAACATACCCCCTAAGCATTAAATAATTTTATACCAAACACATTGTATGGATAGAAATTTCTTCAAACCTGGTGGTGAAATTTCCTTCAACCACATCACAAAACTGCCATTTTATCTTTACAATATGTGTCTCTTACATGTTTTTTAATATAATTAACAGAATCCTTCACTGTTAAATCCTTTCTCTTCTAGCTAAAACTTTTTTTCTTTGAGAAAGTCCAAAAGTCTCTCTCTCTCCTCCTCTGTTCATCTCCTTTCTCTTTCCTTAACACAGAGCCAACCCATAAGCCTCTCTTCTTTCTCTGAGTCTAGTCTTAAAAAAGCAGCAAAGGAAGTGTCTGAGACTCCAAGGCACGGCCCTATCTCTGCCTATTCTCAAAGGCTCGTACAAAACTACGTTTTTTTTTTTGTTGTTGTTGAGGTCATTGATATCTTGGTAGCTAGCTACTAGCTAGACGCATAGCATGTGGCCGTTGAACGACAGGCTTGAGACCATTACCTCCTTAGGCTCGTAAGTCGTAACCATAGTAATTAATTTAAATTAACCCCTTGGTAGGATTGCTTGGAAGAGAGAACCCCAGCTGAAGCTCCATGTATAATCCAACAATAACAAAACAAAGAAACCCAATATAATAAGAACAAGAACAAACTACAAAAGAGTGAATGAGTTAAGAGATTTGGCTTCTTCTTAGTGGGGCTTTTAATATAGAAGATGGGGAGGGAGGGGAGGAGGGAGGACATTGAAGGAGAGTAGAAGCTCGGCTGGGTTTTATATGCTTGTTTTCAACATCTGTATTCAAAACAAAGAAGGAAGATGAAAAGATGACGAGAAAGAAAGACTTTCTCCTCGTGAAGAATAAATTTTAAACGTTAGAGGAGAAAGAATTTAACGGTGAATGGATTCTGTTAATTCTATTAAAAAAGGATACATGGCAGCTTATTTAGACTGGTTGAAAGAAATTTTCTCCAACTCAGTTTGGAAGATATTTCTGTCCTATTGATATATATCAACTATTTATGTCAACATAATGAATTTGTTTTTCACTTTTTTCTTAACAAAACAGAACCACTCCACCTGCTTCTAGTTGGTATCTTATAATTTTCTCCTCTATCCATCAAGTTACTCGATCATATCCCATATCATTTCTTTTGCATTTTCATCTTTTCAAATTGCGAGTTTCTCCTAATTTATGTTATGATATGATGGCTTAAATTATGAGTTGCAAGAAAAAGAACTAATATTAATTTACCTAGAGGCATCCAAGACACAACAATTAAAAAATGTAATCCTAAAGAAACAATTGCATTGTCAAGCAACAAAGACAAAATGAAGTAATAATTCTTGACACAAACAATTGTGGTAATCATAACTCATGCCTCTGTAAATTGAAACCGCAATCCACTAAATTTTTATCAACATTCATTCCTGAAATTACTCAAACTAGAACAAAGGAATAAATATCCAAATTTATAATAATTATTAGATAGATTTCAATCAAAGTATTACACGAACAACGAAATCCACCTATTGTTTTCACACATACTCAAGACAAAAAATACAACATTGAAAAAGGAAAGATCAAATGGCAATGGGAAAAACCTCAGCTTCCGAAGTTTCTTCTTTGGCCTCCTCATGCGCTTCTTTCATATATGCCTCAACAAAGGAGCTTTTTTCCTATCTTCAATTCTCCTAAACCCCAAGCCACCCTTTACCTTCTAAAGATTCGATCTTCTAATATATATCTTTTTTTCCCATTAATTTCTAAAGAATCAATCTTTTAACCAACAAAACTTAAAAAGTTCATCTTGAATATGCAAGTGAAATTCAATATGGACATAGGTTTATGCGTTAGTTTTCTAAATTTCTCTACTACGATAGTTATGAAATTTGCACATTAACCATATTGAACAACATAAGCGAGAAAAAAAAAAAAACCAAGGAATACAAATTGTAAAATAGTATAAAAATAAATCACAATTCGTTATCTTTATTTGCATATATGATGATATGAAGCTGCAAGCGATGCCCTTTCTTGCAACCAAAAGAACACAAACCAAGCCTCAGCCCAATCAAAATTTGAGAACCCATGCAATGAATACAACCCAACCAATGGTAAATTGGAGACATCATTGGCCAAACATACAAAGAAGCTAAACCTCGATCAAGATATTTCAATTCAGGACATTTAATAAAGCTAAACTTTATCAAGTTTTAAACCAAAATCGAGAAACCCATATCTCTAAATTCTAGAATATGCAAAAATTTGAAAAACCTATGTCTAGTCTCAGTACATTATTTTCAATACAAAGACTTTACTACATCACTTTCTTGACTTAGAGAATTCATAAAGAACCACCACTAACAATAATTTATAGATTTCAAATATTTATAGTAAAGCAAGCCCAACATTTATATATAGTTAAGAATGTCAAAAAAAATAAAAAATAAAACAATGAAAAGGGGGCCATTGCAATTGACCTTTATTTAGAAGGACTTTCTATGAAACTAAGCTGGTATTAATACGAAGAATAAACCAAACAAATGACCACAACAGATAACTTTATACATCAACCACAAAAGACATCGATTATAAATAGTTTGCAACTCAAACAATCAGTATTATCATTAGAGTAAGGAGAATTAAATAACCCAATCGATTATAACCATTGTGATACTACCTTTTGGGAACTTTTATGCCGAATCCATGTTTTCCCTTCTGGACTATGTTCAAAAAATTGCCCGTGGTCAATGCACATGATAAAGAAAGCAATTTATCAACAAACAAACAAACAAACTTAATGCTTTATATGTGTAACGACACAGGGAAAATCACTAGTCACATTTGCGCTATCACCCTAAAAGGATTAGTCAATTTTGAAGTTTTCTTAGAATCACTTATAAAGCCCAGTTTCACCTAGTAACTAGGCGATGTGGGACTCAACACTCATGACTCTCTTTATAAATCACTCACTCTATGTGGGCTATTTTTTATCTTCCCAATATGGGACCGGGGTGTTACAATATGGTACACTTATCTAACAAATAACATTCTATGGAATTGATAGCACTGAATTTAACATGTACTGAGAAGGAAAGTCATGGTATATTAAGTGAATAAATCACAAATCACATAACTCTTTTGGGAACTTTCATGCTGAATCCATTGTTGCTTTCTGCCTTAGACGTGGACGACTTCCGAAGGTAACAAAAGAGGCATAGTTAGTAACACTAGATNGCCCAAAATAGATAATCTGTAACGATCCAGGGAAAAGTGCTAGCCATATCTGCGCTATCACCCCAAAAGGACTAGTCAATTTTGAAGCTTTTCTAAGATCACTTATAAAGCCTAGTTTCACCTAGTAACTAGACAATGTGGGACTTAACACTCATAAGTATCTTTATAAATCACCAACTTTATGTGAGCTATTTCTTATCTTCCTAATATGGGATCAGGGTGTTACAAATTATATAACGACCCGCACCACCCCCACGACACAATATTGTCCTCTTTTGGCTCCCCCGAACCAGACTTCAAAGGAGGTCACCCATCCTGGTACTACTCCAGTATAAGCACGCTTAACTGCGGAGTTCTGATAAGTTTATGGCCATCATGACTTTAAAACAAGTTGTGTCATGAATAGTGCAACTAGACATATATGCGTATCTCCATCCCCAAGCGATGTGGGACGCCACAATCACCCCCTCTTAGGACCCAGCTGATACGTAAACGAATGCGCATGATTTTGAAATTTATAAACCACTCGTATTAGATCAAATCCTTGTAGGATAGCTCTAAGGGAGGGTATCGATCCGCAGAGATTGTATTGGTTGCTATGCTATGAAATCCTCAAGATCACTTCTAACTTAACTTATCAAAAGAGATGTGAATTTTTACAACTAAAAAGTAACTAAATAGCCAAAAGTATTTAAACTAAGTTATGCAAATGAAGCTAAAAAGTAGTAAGAGAGGTATAGGGGATTGATTTCACTCAATCCTCATACCACAAGCAAGCTAGTCATAGCATGGATTTCAAACAAAAGCAAGGTTTTGTGTGAAGTGTGTCAACCCTCACAACAACTCTTCAAGAATATACTTTTAAAAAGAAATAATAGAGCATCATAGCTACACTCAAACCACCCACCTAATCATCTAAATGTGAGATAATCTAAGCTCCCTAGCATGCAATATAAACCCTTCTCAAAGCTTACACAATTCATGGAATAAGCATAAAACATCTTAGGTTTCCACCCCTCTTTCCCTCTATTCTAAGTTAAACTAACAAGGATTGAGTTGTGGTCCCTAGCATGCAATATCAAACTCACACAATATCATGTCAAAAAGTATTATTGTAAAGCTTATAAATCATTCAAGACTTGAAACAATCCTTCATAGACAAAGAATAATTTATATCTCAAATGGTGTTTTCATTAAGCCCAAACCATAAGCATGTACAATCACCTCACCATTTGTACAAAATCCAAACTAAACTACTCAACTCATAGCACTTGGATTAAGCTACATCAAAACCCTAAAAAGGATTTAGTTCCTCATGAGGGTTATGGAAAACTCCATTGATTTGGAGAAACCCATTCCTTAAGGAAAGCAAGTACTATGAGAGAGTTATTACCTACTGTACAGAAGTAAAAACAAGCAAAAACAAAGCTTAAAACAACTCTGGAATGAAAACTAAGCTAAGCTATATCATTCTCGGACTCAAACATCCAATATATAGAAAAAAGAGGCTTGATCTTTCTTAAGGAAAGATCAAGCCAAAGATCTAAGGTTCCAGTTGCTAGGAGTCTTCTGAGAGGTGATTTCGGCGCCCAAAATGTGCTGGCAAGCCGCCACTTTGGACCAAGAAAGATCCCCACCGCTATTAGCTGTCAAACAACTGTTCACGTTCTGGAAGCTCCGATGGGGATCGATCCCAGGCTACGATTGATCCCTGACTGGTACGATCGATCCCTGGCTGCGATCGATCCCTGGTAGTCTGCGATCGATCCCAGGGCTTCTCCTCAGCTCCTCAGCTTTCCTTTGTTGTCTCTTTAGGCTTAATGATTAAGATCTGCATGTGTTTCCATTTAAGACCTAAAAGATAAAAAAACACTAAACACAGTGAAAACATTAAATAATAACACAAACTAAGGTATAACACATGCGAGTTAAGGGGCTTGAATGTATAACATTCAGCACTTATCTCACCCCCAAACTTACATAATGCTAGTCCCTTAGCATTACACAATAACAGAAAATTTAAAAAGATACAGATATGAACAAATATGCTACCTCCTTTGTCGTAGGAAACACGATTGCATTTAGCATATGCAACAAGCCTTTTAAACCCCTAGGCATCCCTAGCGGACGAGTGAAGTCTCGTGAGGGTTTAACAGAAATGTTACCCACAAACATCAAGCATGATCAAATTATCCCAAAGAATATTGTATCACAAAAAATAATGGTTCGCATGTCAATGGTAAGCTTAAACTAACAAACTCCATTTTTACCACAAATCAGAGTGAACAAGATATGCTTACTTACAAATGGCTAGCTGAGATTTCAAAAATGTTCCAACTGGTGCAAAGTGACTCAGCACATAGAGATGAGGTTTTCAAAATAATTAGCAACACACATGGCTCAATACCTCAAAATTCATCAAACTCCTTATCAAATGAAACAACCAGGGCATGGTTACTTATTTATTTACCGACCTTTTATACTTATATTTACACAGCTGTTAGCTTAACTCTATTAAGCTTCTAGTTAACCCATGTAACGAGTGTTAAGCCAATGACTCCCAAACCAGATGGCTTTAGGGCATTAGATGTAGAGACATCCCTAGGGGCTGTAAACTCAAGTTAACTAGGCTACAAAGACAAACTAGCTGTTTTATCAACTTCGNACCGACCTTTTATACTTATATTTACACAGCTGTTAGCTTAACTCTATTAAGCTTCTAGTTAACCCATGTAACGAGTGTTAAGCCAATGACTCCCAAACCAGATGGCTTTAGGGCATTAGATGTAGAGACATCCCTAGGGGCTGTAAACTCAAGTTAACTAGGCTACAAAGACAAACTAGCTGTTTTATCAACTTCGTTTTTTTTTTTTTTTTTTTTTTTTTTCATGATACCATCATTTTATTGCCCAAGTCATCCATCTAACAAGTAATCCAATTGAAAACAAGCATGTTGTCATTTAAAGCTCATACCTCACAATCCATGTGCCAATGTGCTCGTGATATACAATGTGAAACAACTGAATTCTCAAAAGCCAAACGCAAGTAAAAAGATTTTGCAAGTCTAACTGCATGATCATGTGTTCGTTCTTTTAAGATCACCAATGAAATGAAAATCAAAATTAAAGATCAATAACATTCTAAGGGATAATATGAACATGTATTTACAAGACATGTATGTACAACACATGTATTTACAAAAGAAAAAATTTTGATACAAATTTTATGAACAAATGAACAAATGAATAAGTGTCTATATATACAAATTTTATGAACAAATGAACAAATGAATAAGTGTCTATATATACAAATTTTATGAACAAATGAACAAATGAATAAGTGTCTATATTGTCTGTTTATTCATACCCCCAAACTTAATTCACACATTGTCCCCAATGTGTATAATGAATGGAAAACGAAGGGATAAAGAAAAAACCTTAATGGGGAGGTATGGCTCTGTGCATACCCCCAAACTTAGACTCAACAACACTTATCCTGAAAAACAAAACTAAAAACCAAAAATAACAAGCAAGCAAATATAATACAATAAATGAAATAATTATCAAAACCAAAGACTTCTTGCATTCCCCAAAATAAATCTCATAACACATGTTCCTTATCAAAAATGGCATTGAAATAGTACATTGTTTCAGAAGATGTTATCAAAGTAAAACACAATGTGCTTATATCAAAATACAATGCCACAATACATAAAATATAAAGGAAATCATGGGGCAGGTGGGGCAGGTGGGAGACGACTCAAAATATCCTGAAGTGTGTCTCCCATCCTCCTCTCGAAGTTCTCTTGCCGCTTGTGAATCTTCTCGAGTTCCGCTTCCAATAATTCATACTCGGAGTGTGACAGCGGAAACTCCCTTGAGTAGATGACTCTCCCTCAGCCATCTCAGTAGCAGGCTGAGCCTCAGCAGCTGGCTGATCTGTAGTAGCTGCATCCTCCATCTCAGCATCTGGTGCACCCACAGGATCTCGCCTAGGCAGGTGAGATATGCTCAATGTCCACTGGTTGTAGCCAAACACCGGGAACTCATAAGTGAGAAAGTCGTCCTCCGAGAGTGCTAGGCCCTTGCTGAGGACGAGCTTGGTGACCAAAAATGGGAATGGTAGACCTGGCCGGTTGGGACCAACCAAGCCCTTGTCAACCTTTTCTTCCCAACACTTGAACATTTGCTTCCAGATGAGCTGGGGTGCTAAGAACCAGTATTTCTTGTGAAAGGCGTACAGGGCAGCTAGCAAGTCACCAATCCGATGGGTTTTGTGCCCGAACGTATACACATTACGCTTCAGAACTGTATCCACCAACCAAAGCCTCGAAGGCAATTTTGACTTTGCGGCACAATTCCTCCTTGAGTCTGCATATTCCCCATCACACATGTCTTGAATAATGTAGTGCAAATCAGCCTTAGGAGCAGGATCAATAAATTTGTCAGAAGGGCACTCATGGGGGCAGCCCGTTGCCTCAACAATATCTTGAACGGTGATTTCCATCCCAACTCCCATAATGGTCGAAGCCAATACCCCGGGCTTGTCCGAATCAAATGTCATATTTTGGTAAAACAGATGGACAAAGCGGGGGTGGAAAAACTCATGGGCTGGCTGTAGCAAGGGCATCAAGTGCCTTCGCCTAAACTGTTTGCGTGCCCACTTGGCGTCTTCGTCTTCACGGAATGGACCCACAATATCAAAGCGGGTTTTTGGGTTGAGCTCGTGATGCTGCCAGCGAGTGTTACGGAACTCACTCGTTAAACCCGGGGCTCGGTTGGAGGAAGAATTGGTACAAAACATTGAAAAATTTTGGTTGGGGACTTTTCACAAACACCTGCTGTGCCACAACCCAAGGATACCAAAACCAAAAATTTTTGAGATATAATCGGATAGAAATGCAAGAAAAGACCTAAGGAACAATAATCTAAAAGAAAAATGAAGATTAAACAAAGAAAAAGGGAGGATTTACCTGCTGGAAAACCTAGGGTTGGGGGAGAACGGCGCCCAGGTCTGCTGCCAAGAAGAAGAAATGAGAAATGAGGCAGCAGAAAGGGTTTTTAAATTGGTCATGTGACCCTCTGAACGATTATGATCGATCCCCTATTCCCTGGGATCGATCGTAGCCTGGGATCGATCCCTGCTTTCTGGGATCGATCGTAGCCTGGGATCGATCCCTGCTTGCTACGATCGATCCTACCTATGATCGATCCTTCCATGTATGCACAGGATTTCAAAAATGGTAGTACTTCAAAATGCCTTACAAAATTACTCCAAATAGATGGGATCCCTCAGATCGATGGAATCCACATCTTCCGTATGCTCAATACCCTGGATGTAGGGTTTCAGTCTTTGACCATTGACCTTAAAAGTTTGGCCACTCTTCGGGTCTCTTAGCTCGACCGCTCCGTGAGGGAATACTGATGTAACAATAAATGGGCCATCCCATCTCGAACGGAGCTTACCAGGAAATAGGCTAAGTCTGGAATTGTATAGCCATACCTTTTGATCGGGGACAAAAGTTTTAAGCCGGATGTGTTTATCATGAAATGCTTTTGTTTTTACCTTATACATCCGGGCACTTTCGTAAGCATCGTTACGTAGCTCTTCAAGCTCGCTTAACTGTAATCTCCGGTGGAAACCCGCTGATTGCATGTCGAAATTGAAAGTCTTTACGGCCCACCAGGCCTTGTGCTCAAGTTCAACAGGGAGATGGCATGCCTTGCCATAAACCAACCGCCAATCGGTGTTTTGAATGTTGTACGGTATGCCCACAGTGCATTATTAAGTCGCAAGGACCAATCCTTGCGATCAGGCCTAACCGTCTTCTCTGATATCCGCTAATCTCCCTATTAGATAATTCCACCTGGCCACTTGTCTGAGGGTGGTAGGGCGTGGCAACCTTGTGAGTGACGGAGTATTTGAGAAGTAAGGTTTTCATAAACCTATTACAGAAATGCTTCCCTCCGTCACTGATGATTGCTCGAGGGGTACCGAAACGACTGAAGATATTGGATTGGATGAATTTGATCACAACTTTATGGTTGTTGGTCCTGGTAGCCACAGCCTCTATCCACTTGGACACATAGTCCACCGCCACCAAAATATATTCAAATCCAAAAGAGGGCGGAAAAGGTCCCATGAAGTTTATCCCCCACACATCAAATATTTCGACTATCAAGATGGGGTTTAGCGGCATCATGTCCCTTCTGGACAATGTACCAAGGCGCTGACATCTATCACACGCTCGACAGTATTGATTTGCATCCTTGAATAAGGATGGCCAGTAGAATCCACTTTGCAAGACCTTCACCGCGGTCTTATTAGCACCAATGTGTGGCAAAAAGAGAGGACACTCTGCACTTCGTCCTGTGGTACGCAGCGGCGAATGATCTGATCAGTGCAATATTTGAAAAGCTCAGGGTCCTCCCAAAAATAGGATCGGACCTGCTTGAAGAAGCGGTCTCTTGCTTCCTTCGTCCAATGAAAATGAATCTTACCTATTGCTAGGTAATTAACGATGTCGGCGTACCATGGCACTTCTTTCGTAGTGATCTCAAACAGTTGCTCATCCGGGAAGGAATCATGAACTGGAATGAGAGAAGACTCGACAGAAATGCAAGAAAGATGGTCAACAACAACATTATCAGATCCCTTCTTGTCTCTAATCTCTAAATCGAATTCTTGAAGCAAGAGAATTTATCTTATTAAACGGGGCTTTGTCTCCCGTTTAGCCATCAGATGCCTAAGAGCGGCATGGTCAGAGTAAATTACTACCTTGGATCCTAAAAGATAAGAGCGGAATTTGTCCAAGGCAAATACAACTGCTAGCAACTCCTTTTCTGTAGTAGTATAATTCACTTGAGCGTCCATCAAGGTTTTGCTAGCATAATAAATAGCGTGAGGGAGCTTGTCCTCACGCTGTCCCAAAACTGCACATCAAATGGGAGAGACCAATCAGGGGTCTTTATGATAGGAGTGGAGGAAAGAAGAGATCGAAGTGTCTCGAACGCCTTGAGACATGCTTCATCAAAATCAAAAGGAGTTTCCTTGGCAAGAAGATTGCACAAGGGTCTTGAAATCTTGCTAAAGTCCTTGATGAAGCGGCGATAAAAGCCGGCATGTCCGAGAAACGAGCGAATTTGCTTCACTGTGGTAGGTGGTGGAAGTTTTGAAATAAGCTCCACCTTCGCTCTGTCAACCTCAAGTCCTCTCTTGGACACTATGTGCCCCAAAAAAATTCCTTCTTGAACCATGAAATGGCTTTTCTCCCAACTCAAAATTAGATTTGTCTCCTTGCATCATTTAAGAACACGAGAAAGGTTATGGAGACAATCATCAAATGAGGGTCCAAAGACAGAAAAATCGTCCATGAACACCTCCAATAAGTTCTCCACCATGTCCGAGAAGATAGACTGATGTGGATTTTACGGATCAATTATAAAAGACCACTCGCAATAGGACGAATCCTTTATAGGATAGGGCTATTTTTGAGGGTATCGAACCTCAAGGACTGTTCCAAGTTGGGTGTTCATCAAATACTCAGAATAAAATTCTAATCTAACTCAGGAAGATAATTGGTTGTTTTTAAAAACTAAATCAAAGCTTAAACACGTAATGGAATTCAAAGAAATAAACATAGGGATTAAATCCACCACAAACCTCATTCCAATAATCGTTCATACTCATGTGGGATTCTCAGTATACACACGATATGATGTGCGTATGATTGTCAATCATACGACGCCATCGACTAGAAAATACTTTTGTTTTGAAGAACATGATAAATCATCTTAGGTTAATACGGATCGATCACCTAAACACTATTGTGATACGATCTGCATTCCCTAGCATGACCTATACAATCTCTAAACAGCATACATGTCATCAAGAATCAAGAATAACCCATCCTAGGTTACATGAATCATCTACCCAAATTAAGCTAAACTAAGATGTAGCATGATTTATGAATCCTAAGTATGACCTATCAAGCTTCTTGAATGAATGCCAATTAATACCATTGTTTAGCTATCATCCCCATAATCACAGAAAATAAAGATGTTGAATTCATTCAAGATAAAGACTATCTCATAGACAAGATTGAATGGACTCAAGAATGATTATTATCAATGAAGAACAAATTACAAATGGTTTTGCAATTCCCTAAGCTAAACAATCATCATGTATATTCTGGAAATCCCAGCAATGAATACAAACTACATCATGGAATTTGGAGAGGGTTTCATCAACTCACTATGAAGAAAGGGATTAGCCACTCATAGAGGAGTTGAAATTCTCTATTAGATTAGAGAAAGTCATCTCCTAGAGTGTTCTTCTTCTCTGGACAGACTTCAATGATCTCAGATGATGCTCCTTGCTACTCCCCACGAATTCCTTCTCTGGTTCCAGAAATCCACCCCTATATCAAATCCCCCAACTCACTCTCCAATCCCTCAACTCACTCTCAAATCCCTCATTTCAAGGGATTCTCTCACCTTCAATCTCTCCTTTCTCAGTACAATCGAGTCAACACTCGTTTTGAGGGATCTCAGAGCTGTTCTCGCACTGATTAGGTCTTCCTTGATCCTCTTTTCCTCTAAATCTGGCGCAGATCGCACTTCAGACTCTAACTGGATCAACTTAGCTCGAGCCAAGTTATTGTTTCGCTCGAGCTATGAGGAGTGGACATCGCTCGAGCCATAATCAGAGATCGCTCGAGCCAAGTAAAGTATATATCACTCGAGCCAAGTACAGGTATCGCTCGAGCCAAGTGCGACAGTTGGCATATATTGAGGAATTCCATGATGTAGAGTAATCTTTTCCATAAGACCTGAAAACACTAGCAAACACAAAAACACGACAAAATATTATATTACAAAATAACTAAGGTTTAACAAATGCAAGTTAAGGAGCTTGAATGCATAATATTCAAGGCTTATCACACCCCCAAACTTACATTTTGCTAGTCCCTTAGCAAAACAAAAGCAGAAAATAAAACGAAATTAAAAATGCTATTCTACTTCCTTTGTCGTAGGAAACACGGTTGCATTTAGCACATGCAACAAGCCTTTTAAACCCCTAGGCATCCCTAGTGGACGAGTGAAATCTCATGAGGGTTTAACAGAAATGTTACCCACAAACATTATGCACACACATGTTATCCAAAAGAATGAAGTATCACACAAATAATGGTTATCATTCATGAGCAAGTTTAAAAAATTGAACACTATCTTCACATTCTAGGATTTCCAAAGTCCACTCACTTACACATGACCGGCTGAGATACCACAAGTTCAACTTCGTGTGAAGTGAACTAACACATAATTATGAGGCTTCCAATAAATTCCAATGTGCATGATTCAATACTTTAAAAGTCACTAGGATCTTCATCAGATAATACAACCAAGGCAAAAGTTTTTTTTTTTTTCATTAACCGGTTGTGCAATGTTAGCTTCCTTAAGCTTTCTAATTGACCCATGTATCAAGTGTTAAGCCAATGACTTCCCAAACCAGATGGTTTTAGGGCACTAGGTGTGAACACCCTTCAGGCTTAATAACTCGATCATACAAGGCTACGAAACTGACTAGCCAGATGTTATCTTTCTGTTTGTGTGTAGCATATGCAGTGCTTAGTTCCCTTAAGCTCTAATTGACCAATGTATCGAGTTTTAAGCAATGACTCCCAAACCAGATGGTTTTAGAGCATTAGATGTAAAAACATCCCTAAGGCTTACTAACCCAGTCAAATAGCTACGAAGCAAACTAGCACATCAATTATATTTTTGCAAATTTTTTTTTTTAATTTTATTTACCGTTGCCAAGTTGTCCATCCAATATTCACCTATAATTCCTCTTCAAAAACATTAAAAACACACAACTAGCTCCGCATGTCATACCTCACAACTACGTGTTAGTGTGCTCGTGCCAGATCAAATGACCACAAGTGGCACAGCTCATAGGTCACAGTTAAGTACATAAGAACATCAGATCCTAACCATATGATCATGTAGTTAAAAAGTTAAACTCACAACGAAANCACTCCATTAAGTCAACAAAATCTCAGAATCGCATGAATTTTTTTTTAAACAAAAACGAATAACAGAAAAGAAACAGCACATATTTTCCCAAAAATGTGAATCCCACAACCCCAAACTTAAACGAAACATTGCCCCCAATGTGTAAAGAAAAATACCGAACCGGGAGACAATAAGTAGTAGGTCAACAGCATTCCCCCAAACTGAACATAAGCAATCCTGTCTGTGAATCAAACTGATAATATGGCAAAATGAAACAGTTGTTGTTAACATAAAACATCCAGTTAAAGTCCTACAACAATGTCATAAAGGGAAAATACAACCATAAAACCAAAAGATAACATGACAAGACACATCAAAATCATGGGGCATGCGGTCCTGGCAGCCGTGCAAGAAGGTCGCGCAATAATCGCTGAGTCTCCGCATTGTCCTCTCGGAACTCTCTGGCATAGTCACTGACCTCAAAGCGCAAATCATCTAGCTGCTCGCAGAGGTAATCAAACTCTGTGCGAGACATCATAACTCGCTCCTCTGTATCAAAAGAGGCTGCATCCTTAGCCATATCCGCAGCAGCCATCTCCGCATCAGCTGATGGCGCCTCATCCATAGGAGCCTCGAAAGCCGCCTCCTCATCTATCGGCACTACAGGGCCCGGCGCATATCAGGGCATGTGAGAAACACTCTGGTTCCATTGTACCACTCCAAATACAGGGGCGTCGGTCAGCATATAATCGTCATCCGAGACCGAGACACCCTTCTCGAGGATAAGCTTGGTGACGAGGTATGGAAAGGGAAGTGCCCACTTCTCTACTTTCTTATTGGATGTGTGAACTAAACCGTGCCAGCATTTATACATTTGGAGCCAAATAAGGTGTGGTATAGAGACCCAATACCGCCCATGGAATGCATACAGAGCATTCAAGAAATCCCCCCGTCGCTGCGACTTGTGCCCCAATGGGCACACATTCCGTTGTAACACGGTGTCGATCAACCATAATGCTGCGGGCAATAATGATTTGCTCGTGCAGTTATCCTATCGTCATTGGTGTATCGGCCTTCGCACATATCATCAATGATCTCTGTAAGACCGATATTTTCTGGGAACGCACCATAACGGACAGCGCCTGAGCGATCTGCCAAATCTGCCGGGCACTCATTCGGGATTCCCATTGCCTCAGCTATGTCTTCATTGCTGACATCAAATTCCACTCTTTCAATCACGGATGATAACACCTCAGGCCTGTCTTCATTAAATGCCAAATTTTTATAGAAAAGCTTGATATAGCGCGGGTAGTAGACATCATGTGCTGGACTGAGGAGTGGTGTCAATCGCCGTCCCCGAATCTGCTTGTATGCTGAGTTGGCGGCGACATCCTCCCGAAATGCACCCACTATGTTGAAGCGAGTCTCAGAAATGAGTGCACGATGCCTCCACTTGTTGCTGGAGTAATTGCTGTGCTCACTGGTTTTGCGAGAAGAGGAAGCTTGACCCTTTGGCATGGCTGGACTTGGGTGAGGGATATCTGCAAACAGCTTCTGTGCCCAAAGTGTGGAGATCGCTCGAGCCAAGAACTGGGATCGCTTGAGCCAAGTGCAGCAGAAATAGTGCAGTCTTCAGTTGGGACTTTCTTCAAACACCTAGTGTGCCACAAGGTGCCGTGAATGGGGATGGGAGCAGAACCTGCACGGGTTTGGTGGAAACCTAGGAAAGAAGAAGAAGAAAGGGAATGGGGAGGAAATGGGTGAGTGGGATGCAAAGAAATGGAAAACAAATGGAAGGGAGGAAGAGAGCTTACGGGTTAGGTCAGAGAAGGAGAGAGGAGCCTAGCGCAGGTCTGCGGGTGAAGTGATGGAAATGAGAGAATAAGAAGGATCCGTGAGATTTAAAGAGGTCACGTGCCTCTCTGGACGGCCTTGGCTCGAGCCATGTAGTGTTTTCGCTCGAGCTAAGTATCTGATTTATGGCTCGAGCTAGAATGGGGTATCGCTCGAGCCATGTCTGCCTGTTATGGCTCGAGCTAAACTGAAGTATCGCTCGAGCCATGTCAGGGAGTGTTGAATTCTTACTTCAAAAATAAGTGGGATCCGTCAAATTGACGGACTCCACTTCTCCAATATGCTCCTCACCCTCAATGTAGGGCTTCAACCTTTGACCATTTACCTTGAAAGGGCTGCCATTCTTTGGATCTTGAATCTCAATGGCTCCATGTGGGGAAACTGATGTGACTATGAATGGACCATCCCATCTAGATCGAAGTTTTCCGGGGAAAATGCGAAGTTTGGAATTGAACATCCATACTTTTTGCCTGGGGACGAAAACCTTGGGTCGGATGTGACGATCATGAAATGCTTTTGTTCTTCCCTTGTACATCCGGGAGCTTTCATATGCATCATGTCGTAGTTCCTCAAGCTAATTTAACTGTAATCTCCGGTGGGATCCAGCCGATCTCATGTCAACATTAAACTTCTTGATGGCCCACCACGCCTTGTGCTCTAACTTAACAGGGAGATGGCACGCTTTTCCAAAAACTAGCCGATATGGCGACATGCCAATTGGCGTCTTAAATGCTGTACGGTGGGCCCATAGTG
Organism: Betula pendula; assembly: GCA_900184695.1. Lineage (NCBI taxonomy): Eukaryota > Viridiplantae > Streptophyta > Magnoliopsida > Fagales > Betulaceae > Betula > Betula pendula. The sequence continues at coordinate 83,229 of FXXK01001302.1, forward strand.
CATCATTGAGTCGCAGGGACCAATCCTTGCGATCCGGCCTAACCGTTTTTTCCAAGATGTGCTTAATCTCCCTGTTTGACAATTCAACCTGACCACTCGTCTGAGGATGGTAGGGCGTGGCAACTTTGTGGGTGACGGAGTATTTATGGAGTAGGGATTGAAAATTCCTATTGCAGAAGTGCGTTCCTCCGTCACTGATGATCGCTCGGGGCGTACCAAACCGACTAAAAATGTTCGCTTGAACGAACTTGACAACAACTTTGTGATCGTTGGTTTTGGTAGCCACAGCCTCTATCCATTTAGAGACATAATCCACTGCTACGAGAATGTACCCGCATTCGAAAGAAGGTGGGAAGGGTCCCATGAAGTCTATACCCCAAACATCAAAGATTTCTACAATCAAAATAGGGTTTAGAGGCATCATGTCCCTCCTCGACATTGCTCCGAGGCGTTGACATCTATCACACGCCCGACAAAACTCATAGGCGTCCTTAAACAAGGATGGCCAGAAGAATCCACTCTATATGACCTTCGCCGCTGTCTTTTTAGCGCTGAAGTGCCCTCCACAAGCCAATGTGTGGCAAAAGGTGAGAATGCTCTGAAATTCGCTCTGGGGAACGCAACGGCGGATGATCTGATCAGCACAGTACTTGAATAGCTCAGGATCCTCACAAAAGTACGATCGGATTTCCTTGAAAAATTTGTCCTTTTGTTGCCTGGACCAATCAAAGGGAATCTTACCTATGGCTAGGTAATTTACGATGTCGGCGTACCAAGGTGACTCTCCTTGAGTGATTCCCAACAGTTGTTCATCCGGAAAGGAATTATGAACTGGGATGGGGGATGACTCAAGCAGAATCCGTGAGAGGTGGTCTGCCACGACATTGTCGATTTCCTTTTTGTCCCGGATTTCTAAATCAAACTCTTGTAGTAAGAGTATCCATCGAATCAACGGGGCTTGGTCTCCTTCTTTGCCAGCAGGTGGCGCAGGGCAGCATGGTCAGAATAAACAATTACCTTGGATCCTAAGAGATAGGAGCGGAATTTGTCCAAGGCAAAGACAACAGCTAGCAACTCTTTTTCAGTGGTGGTGTAGTTCACTTGAGCATCAATAAGAGTTCTACTAGCATAATAAGTGGCGTGAGAGAGCTTCTCTTCACGCTGTCCTAAGACTGCACCCACAGCATAGTCGGATGCATCGCACATGATCTCGAACGGGAGAGACCAATTGGGTGACTTCATGATGGGGGCAGAGGATAAGAGGCTGCGGAGTTTCTCGAACGCCTCGAGACAGGCTTCATCAAAATTGAAAGGCGTCTCCTTGGCAAGTAGATTGCACAAGGGACGTGAGATTTTACTGAAATCCTTGATGAAGCGGCGATAGAAACCGGCATGTCCGAGAAATGACCGAATTTGCTTCACTGATGTCGGTGGTGGAAGCTTGGAAATTAGCTCAACTTTGGCTCTGTCAACCTCAATACCTCTTTTGGACACAATGTGTCCTAATACAATCCCTTCTTGAACCATAAAATGGCTCTTCTCCCAGCTTAAGATCAGATTAGTCTCCTTACATCGTTGAAGGACGAGTGAAAGGTTATGGAGACATTTATCAAAAGAGGGTCCAAAGACAGAGAAATCGTCCATGAATACCTCCAAAAACTTTTCCACCATGTCTGAGAAGATAGACATCATGCACTGATAAGTGCTGAATGTTACACATTCAAGCCCCTTAATTCACATATGTTAATCTCTTAGTTTCATTATAATATGATGTTTTGTGTTGTTTTTGTGTTTTTCTCTTATTTTGTAGGTTTTGGAAGAAAAGAAGTCAATTCCATCAACTCGAGCTCGAAACACATGAACTGTGCAAAGTTGTTGAAAATCTGACCTTTGTGTACTATTTTGGCCATAACTCTTAGCTCAAAACTCGGATTAACGCACGGTCAAGTGCGTTGGAAAGAGGACTCAGAGAGGAACAAATCATCAAGCAAGAGTTTTTTCATCCAAGGTGCGCTCGAGCTCCATGGCGCGCTGGCGCTCTGCATCATGGCACTTGACGCTCAAGCGCCCAAAACTGACGCTCGAGCGTCGTCGTGTGCTGGGAACCTCCGAAGTCGGCAGAACTGATATGGAAAGAGGGTAATCCGACCCCAACTCAATCTTGGACTTCCTAGGGTGCACGAAATTGATTAGGGTTGCTCCTAAACTCTATAAATACTCCCCTAAGCTCCTCCAAAACAAGGACACAAGCTTGAGGAGAAGAATCAAAGGCTTCAAAGAAGGGTTTTTCTTAGTTCTTTATTTCTTTTTAGTTTTTCTTTGTTATTTTCTTATGGGGATGATTTTCATCCAAATTATGTGTAGCTAATACTTTAGTTAGGGCTCGATTGAAGCCCTAATCATGTCTCTTTAAGGTTTCAATTTGTCTTGCTACAATTCATGTTTTAATGCTTAATTGATTTATCTCGGGTTTTTGTTCGTTCTTCATATGGGTTATGTATGGGTTTGATCATCTTATGCATATAACATGTGTAGAGTGTTATCTAGGTCAATTTGGATGACCGTGTCCTGCGTCTAGTAGAGTGACAAAAGAATCAATTGCGGGTTCTTGGGGTAATCAACATGAAAGACCGGAATATACACCATGTTCTAGGTTTTAGTGTGTTTGTCGATCTCCATAGATTTATGCTTTCTTGAGGAACAACTTATTATACACCCATGCTAAATCCCTCAAGAGAGAAAAGAGTTAGAGTATACACCCATGCCTAATCTCGTTGTTTAGGGAGATCAATAGCTTTTGGAGTTTACACCAATGCCCTTAGGCTGGCAAACATTGAGTATCTTGACATGATTGTAGCATTGTGCATATTGTTTACCTTATTTGAGTATGATTAGCGATGGATATTGAAGCCCTAGCCTTTTATCTTATTATTTCAATTCAATCTTTAATATCGTTCCATTTGACAATATCTTTTTAGGAATTGCTTTTTAAACATAGTTTACCAATCGTCGTGGGAATGATCTCGTATTTGCCGTCTATACTATTGTTTTGATCTTGTGCACTTGCGAGTAAAACGTGCATTTATTCACCTATTTATTTAGGTGGATATTTGTACAACAAGTTTTTGGCGCCGTTGCCGGGGATTGTGTTAAATTGTGTTTTTAAAAGTTTTTCCTTTTAGATTAGTTGTTTTTGTTTATTTTCATCTAAAAAAAAAAAAAAAAAAATTTCTGACTTTTGTTTCAGTTTCTGTTTTGATCTATTTCTGCAGCAAGGGGGCTCGAGCACTTTTTTCCAAACAGCAGCACTGAAGCTGCTATGAACTGCAAAAATCAATTCTTGCCCATGCAAGGACGTCGATCTCAGAATTTAGCCGTTATTCCATACAATCCAGAGATTGAACGCACCATTCGACAACCTCGAAAGCCAAAAGAAGACTCCGAAGAAGAAGAGGAATTCGAAGTTGAGGAAAAGATGGCAGAAGCACACATAGAGAATCAACCTGAGAGAAAGCCAATGAAAAGTTCTTTCATTCCACAAACCTCAATCAACCATCATGCATCGCCTACCAACCAAATGCACAAGGCAGCTTTAATTTATCCCCTCATTTACTCAACATGCT
>FXXK01001303.1:6859-49578 GCA_900184695.1 Betula pendula
ATCCAGGGCCAATATAAGATCTCTCTCCCAACTCTCAAAGCGTTAATTTGATTATTTGCAAGCATTAATTACTTGAAATATCTATAAAAATAAAAAATAAAAATAAAATAATAATTGTAAATTGTGTATGTTCTTATAGAGAAACTCAGAGAAAGTAATTTACTTTCTTACAATTTTGGTATTTAATTTTACACCAACAATTTCACTTTGTAATATTATTAGATTATAAAACATTTGTGTAGTAAAACTTACGATATTAAATTATTGCATTACAAAGTATTATGATAATCTTTTAGTAGGGTGAATCAAACACGTGGTGCCATATATCCAAAACCAGTAACTTTAAAAAAGGGCCCTAGCAAGTGGTCTTCCAAACACGTTCTTAAAATAATTGAAATTTATGATTAAGTACGAATTTGCCATTTTTGTACAAGGTTACGTGCCTAGTTGATTTAGGTTTTTAGGGAAGATGTCGTGTCATGGTATGTTATGTGAACCGATAAAGGAACTCTATTTGATGCCTTCTGACTATAATGGGTTCTCACCTGTCACCTGTGTGTCTTGGTACAATACGGGGGGGTTACCTCGGGGTATTTGACAAAAGTTAAATTTGGGTAGGAGGTTATAATGGTCCTGTTTGAAAATTATTTTCATTTCAATTTTAATTTTATTTTATTTTTTAAAAAAAAAATTTCAATTTTTTATATTACATCAACTAATTTTTAAATTTTTTTTACTTTTATATCACTTTTTAAAATTAACAGTCAAACTATAGTGGAATCACCCAAAAGGAATAGGATAGGTTGCCAAACATGCCATTAATTTTTATGTGGTATAAAAGTAGAAAGGATGTTGTAAATTTTTTGTATAAAAAAATAGTTTCTTTTTATTTTTAATGAGTATTTTATTATAATGAATAAAAGTGTTTAATGTGATATAAAAATGAAAATTTTTTTTTTTTATTAATCAAATCCATCTACAGTAAAAGTCTAGCATTTGCCAAAACAGCCTATCAGTTCCTCTTAAGCGAGTTTTGGGCCCATTTTGCATTCCATTCTTTTTTTTTTCTTTTTTCTTTTTTTTTTTTGGAAATATGCTTTAGTCCGTTCAATTATGATTATATTTTTATTATGCCTCCAATTTTAAAAGGTAAACATCAGAATTTCCTAAATTACCACTGCATGTTAAATGAGATAATTTTTTATTTTTCTCCCAAAAAATGTCTTTGAAGTTATTAAAAGAATTACATTTGAAAAAATTAAAATGAAAAAATGAACAAAAAGGGCGTATTTTGGTTATAAAAATTCAAAAATGTCTAATTTGACATATAGTGGTAATTTAGGGGACCCTTATGCAACTTTTTAAAGTTTGAAAGTATAAATGAAAATGTGGTGATAGTTCCCCTGGGGCTCAAGTATCTTTTCTTTGTTCTTTATATTCAAAAAATCATTTCTTCACCTTAAACAGACACACACACACATATATATACTTAAACATTAAAACGAAAATACCAACTTTACTCTCGAAGTATCCACTCATTTACGTTTTGGTGTCTAATGTTAAAAAATTGACAATCGACTCCTCCAAATATCTTATTGTAGCAAAAAAATACCATTTGTTTATTTTATTTTATTTATTTTTTTCTCTTTGAACCAAAGAAAAAAAAATTTTGACCAAATTTTTGAAAATGCCCTCAAGAATAAAGTGTCAAATTTTTTTTTTAAAAAAAAAGGGAAAACTTAACAAAAAGCTTGAGTACAAATAAATAATACTAAAAAAACAATAAAAAAACCAAAAAACAAAAAGGGAAAAAAAAAAAAAAGTGCGAGAGTGGCTTGACCACCCTCCATTTGTGGGGCCATTGGTGGTTCACAACCCTAGCTGACCGAATCGGGTGGCTCGGCTAATCCCTTGGTCAAATGTGGGTGTTTTGACCACCTCCCCTTTGACCCAATGGAAGTGGCCAAACATCCAATTCGCACGCCTACCTTTTTTTTTTTTTTTTTTTTTTTTAGTTTAATTTTGGGCTATTTTTTGGTTTTTATTTTATTTTGTATTAAGCTTTTTTTTTTTTTTTTTGAAGTTTTATTTTTAACACTACCCCAAGGGCATTTTTCAAAAATCTTGGTCGAAAGTCACGTGCTAAAATTGGATACAATGGGTAGGTGGGTTATTTTTTGTTTTCATTCAAATGACAAAAAAGTTAATAGACGGAAGAGTATCATTTTTTCATAATAAGATATATTGGGAAGGGTCAATCGTCACTTTTGAACATTAATACAAAAATGCAAATGAATAAATACTTTGAGAGTAAAATATTTTTTTTCAAAATTTTAAATTTATTTGACATTTATGTCAAGTTCTTTCGCAAGCTGGGAAAGGTTTCTCCTAAAAGCAGTGGTCCAAGCCATACCGACATATAGTATGAGCGTTTTTCAGCTCCCACTTACCCTTTGTAAGGAACTCAATGGGATGATGCAGAAATTTTGGTGGGGCCACAAGAATAATGACTCAAAAATTCACTGGATGAGCTGGGACAAAATGGGTTTTTCGAAGGCTCAAGGTGGTCTGGGATTCCGTGATTTGGTTAGCTTCAACAAAGCCCTCTTAGCCAAACAATGTTGGAGACTTATGAAGAATCCTAATTCTTTAGCAGCTACTATTTTCAAATCCAAATACTATGCACAGTCTTCCATCCTCGAGGCTAGTCTGGGGAATCGTCCGTCTTTTGTGTGGCGCAGTCTTTTATCAGCTCGTGACCTCCTTAAAAATGGGCTTGTGTGGCGTGTGGGTGATGGTAAGGATATTCGCATTTGGAAAGATAGATGGCTCCCAACTCCAATATCTTTTGCTGTTCAATCACCAAGGAGGATTCTTGGGGAGGAAGCGAGGGTTGCGGAGCTGGTTGACCCTACTACAAAGTGGTGGAATACCACTTTACTCACGGAGGTATTCCAAGTAGACGAAGCACGTGTTATCCAACAAATTCCACTGAGTCCCATGCAGCCTAGAGATGTTGTGGTATGGCGATGTACTACTAATGGGGTTTTCTCCGTGCGGAGTGCGTATCATCTGGACAAAGAAATTCAGACTATGACACGTGGGGGGACCTCTGGCCAAATAGGTGGAAATATGGTGTGGAAGACCCTGTGGAAGCTTCAAGTTCCGAATGTGGTCAAAATGTTCTTGTGGAGAGCGTGTAACAATCTTCTACCCACGAAAGCCAATCTTTTTAAGAAGGGTGTTACCAAAGATGCTCTTTGTCCAATTTGTGAGCAAGAAGCTGAAACCAGAAAACATATCCTCTGGAGCTGTCCATCCGCACAAGATGTTTGGAGTTGTGGCCCAAGAAGTTTTCAGAAAAGTATTGAGATGGGCATTACTTTTCTCCATGTGGTTGAGTATAGTTGGAACGCTGTGACCCAGTAGAACTCGAGTTGCTGGCAGTTGTAGCTCGTAAAATCTGGTTCCGCAGGAATTCAGTTGTACATGGAGGAGTATTTCAGACTCCTGCTCAAGTGTTTCAAGATGCCAGAGCTTCCTTGGATGATTTCAGACGTGTTTCGGGCCCAGAATCTGATCTTCTGAACCCTGCCCCCGATGTACGCCCACCGCTTTGGGAAAAACCTCCCCCAGGTATTTTTAAAATTAATTGGGATGCAGCGGTGGATAAGGGGAATGGGCGCATAGGGCTTGGAATTTTAATACGGGACCATGCGGGAGTAATTCGAGCAGCCAAGAGTTTCACTCAACAATTTTTAGTGGATCCTGTGGTGGCAGAAGCTTTGGGCGCTTTATATGCTGTGGAATTTTGTAGGGCTTTGAATTTTAATGACATAATTTTGGAAGGAGACGCGTTACAAATTGTTAATGCTGTCTCAGCGGATAGCCCTAATTGGAGCAGATTTGGACATATTGTGGATGACATCAAGATGGGTCTGTGTCACTTGAACTCTTGGCAAATTCACCATGTCAAGAGGGATGCGAACTCTGCTGCTCATTGTTTAGCCCGTGAGGCTATCAAGACCGTCATAGATAGGTTATGGGTTGAAGAAACCCCACACTGTATCTATGGCATTGTACTCAGGGAGCAATTTGCCCCTGTTTGATTCTTTGTTCATCAATAAACTTCTCAGATTTGTTCAAAAAAAAAAATAAAAATAAAAACCAGCAACTTTAATTTATATCACATGACTTTGGTTCTAAGGAAAGATAGACGAGTTCAATTCTCATAAAGATAGACGAATTCATACCAAATAGTTGTAGTGCGTGTAAATGAAGGTTGCTGCATAAAGAAAAGTAGTAAATGCTTCTTCTCTTGGCCACATCTGCTAACATTGAAGATATTAACTAAACTAGGCTCAGAAAAAAGAAAATGTATATCAGTAAATAAATTAAATTAAATACTAAGAAGTCCAAGGCTACCTTCAAAAAGGAAAAAGAAAAAGAATTAAACTTTTTTCTTTTCTGTTGGTATAGACTGATGATCACTACAGTCAGTTGAAAACTAACACATGGACAGCTAGTTCTTAAATTTTTAAATTAATGAAGTTGCATTTTATCATATTGGAATTAATATGATCAGCACCTTTCAACTCTCTGTTTTTTTTTTTAACCAACCGGTGTTGTTGAAAGAAAAATAATGGCAATTATTAAAGAAAAAAGTGAGAATTAAATGTAGGTACTGAGTTTTCAAATTAGATACAAACAACTTAGTGAATTTGAAGCTGGCACCATTATAGAATTCCTAACCCATGGAAGACTCTACGAATGGCCGAACTTCTGGCTAAAGGATCACATGGCATATAAAAATTTCTGCTGGTTCATTCATATCATAATTAAATTTTTTAAAACCTGTTATTATAATCACTAATGGACTAGTATAGGAGTGGATGGCTAGGGATAGGATAAACCCTAGCCTTTACTCCTTTAGATTTGACGCATGGGTCCAAGGATTTAATTCCAGCCCATGTGTCTCTTGTTATGGTCTTGGGTTTGTATTTTATTTAAAGCCCAATTTCTCATACATGCATCTCATGTACTATTATTTTTTAGCCCCTATTTTAACAAATAAAACAAATAGCTCAATAAAAATTAAAAAAAAGGCTTGATTTGGTTCATTTATATTAAATGGTGAGGGACTCAAAGAAATAAAAAAAAAAAAAATAGCTCCAAATAGGCTTGATAATCATAAGTCACTATTTAATTACAATTGATTCTATTAAATAATTGTAATTGAACTCTAATTTATATTTTTGATTAAATCAATTAATTCTTTAGACTTTTTTAATATTGACATTTGATTCTTCCATAAAATCTTCCGTAGTAGAATTAAAGCCAATGATACTACAACTTTAATTATCTACCTCTTTATCATTGAGTAACTAATTTTATTTATTATTCTCATACTTGTTGAAAACCATTTCACCATATAAATCAATACTTTAGTATTCCTTACCAAAAGGCCCTAGTTATATTACAAGAATTTTGATTTTTAACGATGACAAAAAATCGTTGCTAAAAGTTTAAATGTCGTTACAAATGACTTTTAACAATGACAGTTTATCACTACTAAGTCATTATTGCTTCGTCATAAAAGGTTATTTGCGAAGACTTTTATGTCGTCACTGATATATATATATATATATATATTTTTTTTTTTATCAATGACGACGTTGCAAATAGTATTAAATATCGTTAAGAAAAAATATAAGGATATGTCGTTGTAATAATTAATTATCCTTGACAACTTATAAAGTTGTCATGGATAACAAGTCATTCACGACAACTTACAAGTCATCTGCGACGACTTACAAGTCGTCACGAATAACTTTGTATTATTTTTTATTTTTTGAAAAAAATTAAATTTTATTTATATTATAATCAATTGCAAATAATTTTGACATATGTAGTCACTTGATAAACAGTAATTATCATTCTTACATTATACAAGTATTCAATCAATAAATACACACTCACGTGGATTAATCATAGTTCCGAAACTATATAAAAAATTGTAAAAACAATCATGAACATATGTCTATAAAAAAAATAAGTGGTTCAGTATTTTAATTATACAAGTTTCTTACTCAAAATGATCAAAATCATCTTTCAAAGACACCTAAAAATCATTTAATGATTACATGCATACCTTATTCTATTTGAAATTCTAAAATCATAAAGGAGCAACCACTAATTTACACTTGTCATAGCAGCTTTATCTCCCCTGATCCACCAAGAACATAGACTGATTTAAAGACTGTTAATTGATTATCAGGACAAAGATCAGTCCAAAAATTTCATATGTAGAGCAATAAATAATTTGACCAAAACACCCCTTACTATTCTATTCTTCAACAAATCAATGACCAACAGTGTAGACAATATGCAAAATCTTGAAATTTCTTGCATTGATTATTTGTACAAGTGTAATACTTGAGTGACAGTAAAACCGTAATTTTTCTGGCTCATCTTCCGAAACTTAACCAAAGAACAACACTTCATTTTAATGATATTACCATTATATTTAATTCCCTCTTGTTTAATTTGTTCATGGCAAGCCAGTTTTACCCAAAAGTTTATTTATGTATTTTCAAAATAAAGAGAAACAGAGGGACCCTTCTAGTTAGCTTAATAATCCGAGAACAAGATCACTGACGACAACTCTAGTTCCTTTCTTTCTGCCAACTCATTTTGTGTCTCCCCTAATTTTTCTTGTGTTGCCTCTAATCTTTCCTCAGTCTCCTCTAATTTTTTCTTATAGCTTTCCAGCTCATGGTTGACCTGTGTTATCACGCCACCGAGATGAAGAGGTTAGGAACGATAAGACAAATTTTCCCATGCCTCCAACATAGCCTGAGCGAAAGGGAAGATGGTGAAAGGGAAGCCATCTAAACTTTTTTGATTACAATCTCAGCTACTAAGGCTATTGAGAATCTTCTTGACATGCTATGGGCCAAATTTTCTATCAAAGATTTAGGCCCCCTTAATTGTTTTCTTGGTATAGAGGCCCTATAGGTTGATAATGGGCTTATCCTTTCTCAGTAAAGGTATATTTTTTATTTGCTTCAACTGAAAAAGTAAAATAAAATAAAATGCTAGAAGCCAAGCCTGTCTACATGAAATATGAAGAATTGTCGTTTCTGTTTGAAGCTGCTAAATATGAAATATCAAAACGTCCCATAAAGCCTCGGCCACTAAAGAAACAGAGCAACACCGAACCCCAAAACAAGGGAAGCAGCAATCAGTTTAAAAACAAAGAAAATTACTTTGTTATGGAGAATATAGAAAGTTTTAATTAAATTAAAGAAACAATAAAAAAAAGTGATCTAAAGATACACAACTGGGTCAGATGATCAAAGTAGGAAGTTTTCTTTAAGGAAAATTATCTAACATGTTGAAGTTATGATGCCTGTAAGTGTTCTGACTCCATTGAAGGTTCTTTTTTTTTTTTCTTTTTTCTCGAATAACAACGGAAAACCGGGGAAAAGGGTACTCCATTGAAGTTACATAGTTCCGTATAACACCATCCGAAAGTGTTCAAACAGGGTTGTGTGAGAATACTGATTAGGAGAGACAACTAATCAAGAGAAGGTTGGAACCACAAAACCTAGGCCATGTTTTCACTCCTAAGCTTGAAAACTTACAGAATTCGTCAAACTACATATACATATACATAATTTACCTTCCATGAATTTGTGACCTTAGTATATATGTAAAATGAGGGTCTGGTTGCAGGCCAATATGGATGAGAAAGCTGAGAAAAAATTTAAAACGAAAACCTTAAAAATTTACATACTCAATTTCTTTTTTCCCCAGCTCTCTTAGCAGCCAATCGGAAGACAACATAACTTTCTAACATATATACCAGAAAATCGAAGCCATAAACCCAATAATAAAAATAAACAAGTATCAGATCGGCAAAAGAGAAATTCAAAATTATAAGAGTAAAAGAAATAATAAAAAAAAAATTGAGAAATTAAAGCCGATTGAGATTTGGAGAACTGACCAAAGGATCATAGACGAAGAAGGGAATCGCCCGACCGAGAAGAGACCGTTAGATTATAATCAGATTTGCGCTTTTCTTTTTTTCTTTTTTTCATATGGTACAAATTAACTTTGTCATTTAATGCTACAGTTAGATTAATGTACAAACTACGAAAATTTTGTGAACCAAACAACAAGCAAAATCATACAAAGACCAAGACCCTACCGATAATCGAAAATTACAGAGATAATCGTAATTTTGTTTGATACCAAAATACAGATATCAAAACCGCAGTATCTAAATCATAAGCAACAGATCGAATAAGAAGGAAAAAAAATAAAACCAGATCTTACAATGATAAATTCTTGAATCCTAATTTTTCCTCATGTTGAGTTACATGGTTAAATGTGAGGCTTAATCTTCCAACTTTTTTAGGGTTGTCCATTGAAAATTTCTAGACTAAAAGAATTTTGTGAGCCGAAACTTCGATTCTCCATGGCAATAACTAAACCCTAATTTTTCTAAGTCATGCTAGTTTGGGGTTTTAAGTGTTAACCCTAGTTCTTTACTATGGGTTAACATTTGTTAGCTAGGGTATGTCAATTGGAACCTTAGACATCTATGAGTTGGCATGGGAAGTTGACACTTGTGATGGTCAAGTATCAATAGGGTCTTTAGAGTTAGAAAATGTCATGAGTTGAGTCCTAATGTCTAATTGCAATGTGAAATCACTGCAAAAAATTTGCTTATTAGCAATCAAATTATTAGTAGCCACTACAAAGTGGCCGATAATAATCGCTTATTAGCAGCCACTTTTGAAAGTGGATACTAATAATCAACTATTAGTGGCCACTTTTACATGGCCGCTAATGGTGGTGCAAATATGGTGCTCTTACCGCACCAGAGCTTAATAGTGACAACAATAGTGGCCGCTATTGATATACCATCAGTGGCCATATCCAAATGTGGCCGCTGATGCTCTTTTATTTTAATTTTTTATATTCAAAGTCAACAGCGACTACTTAAAAAGGCTGCTATTGATATATCATCAGTGGCTATATCCAAATCTGGCCACTGATGCTCTTTTATTTTAATTTTTTTTTAATATTTGTTGTCAACAGCGGCGAAGTTAATCACGCTGATAATAAAAAAAATAAATAAATAAATAAATAATAATAATAATAAATAAATAAATAAAAAATATGAAATGCCCGCCAAGTGTCCTTCTGCTAATGTGGACCACAATTTTTTATTTTTAAAAAATATGAAATGGTCGTTTTGCTTTTATCCCTTCTATATGCCTATTTCCCAAATAATTTTGAAATTCTGTCTTTCTTGCTCTTCTTCCTCCATCTAGATCCATCTCCATCAGATTATACGTCATGAAGATTTATCTGACATGGTCGACGATGAGGAAAAAGAACTATGTACAAATTCGTTAGCAGTCTATAAAATGTTAGTAGTACTAGGCACCGGAACTTGGTTTGGCTTGGCTGAGGAAGAAGAACAAAAATTATAGCATATATAAATTATATTTGCCTATTAAAATTATATTAGACTATTAAAAATATATTTTCCTATTAAAATCTATAGGATTGAAACTTTAATTGAACATCCGATCGATATAGTGCATTAGTTTGATCGATCGTGACCTCAACATGTCATATAAATCAAGACATTATATAAGATTGTTCAATTTTACTAAAAATAAAATAATAAAAAAAAAATTTCCCTTGATTTGGTGGCGATATTAGCCCGATCAATCGTCATACGATTAAAACATTATATAGGGGTACTCAATACTCAAATTATCCAAGTCACCATCTAATTGCTAGTTTCTCAAATATACTTTTCATACATGTCATGTTTGCTTTCCTCTACACGATCAATGGATAGATCATTGTGCTTTGGTTTGATCGATTGTGATACAATTTAAATTATCAATCCAACTTTACACAATTAAAAGTTTGATCGAACATCTGGTCGATCCTTCTGTATTATTGGTCCGATTGATGTAGTGCATTAGTTTGATTAATCGTGACTTCAACATGTTATATAGATCAAGACATTATATATGTAGAATTGGTCAATACCATTAAAAAAATATATATATTTTCCTTGACTTGGTGGCGATATTAGTCCAATCAATCGTTATATGATGAAAACATTATATGGGGGTGCTCAATACTCAAATTATCAAAGTCACCATCTAATTGCTAGTTTCTCAAAATACACTTTGTATACATGTTATGTTTGTTTTTCTCTACACGATCAATAGATAGATCCTTGAGATTTGGGTTGATCAATTGTAATACGATTTAAATGATCGATCCAACTTGACACAAATTATCGATCAAACTTGACATAATTGAAGGTTTGATCGAACATTTGATCGATCATAGTGCATTAGTTCAATCGATCTTGGTGTAATAGTCCGATCAATCGTGATACAATCAAATTTGGCCAATTGAAATTTTGATTTATTCCTTATGTTCCGATCAATTAATTAAACTCTTTGAATTTTGAATAATTCTTGTGCACTAGTCTAATTGATTGTGTTAAAATCGAAGTCTTTGGATTGAATAATAACATAACATATAAGTTTAATATTAATAAATATATCTATAAATATATATCTATATATGTATATGCACACATATATTTAGCAGCCACTTTTAATAGTGGCCACTATTAGTCTTACCCATTAGTAGCCACTTTTAAAAGTGACTGCTGTTGGTCTTATACATTAGCAGCCACTTATTAAAGCGGCCACTATTAGTCTTATAATATGACGTGGGTTCAAATGGCGCCTAATTGAAAATTTGGCACCAAAAATTCTGAAATCACATTTTTTTTAGTAGACCAACACTCTCACTGATACGTGGGTGCGCACTACTTTAAAATTTATAAATAACCACTCGTGATAAATCGTATCCTTGTAGGATAGTTCTAAAAGAGAGTATCGCCTGCAGGAATTGTGTTGGTTGCTTTGCTATGAAGTTCTCAAGATTGCTTCTAACTCAACTCATGAAAATACATAATTTTGAATTCCTTAACAACTAAAAGACATAAATTGACAACAATTAATTAAAAGGTAAAGGGAGTAGGGAGAGTATAAGGATTTGACTTCATTCAATCCTCATACTACAAGTGAACTATATCTAGCATGGATCTTTTGACATAAGTATAAAGTGAGAGGGCAAAGGTTGTCAACCCTTACAACTACTCCTCATGAAAATACTTTTAAAAGGAAATAATATAGCATCTTAGTTACACCCTAACCACTCACCTAATCTTCTAAATGTGAGATAATTGAAGCTCCCTAACATGCAATATAAATCTCTCTCAAAGCTTACACAATTCTATGGGAAAAGCATGAGGCATCATAGGTTTTCACTAGACTTTCCACTTACACTAAGTTAAACTAATGTGGATTGAATCGTGGTCCTTAGCATAACTCATCAAACCCTCATAAATTCATGTCAAAAAGCATTATTGTATAGCCTAAGTGCCCTCAATCAAGGATCATGGAAACATAAAAATCAATCAAGAAAACAACACTTTCTCATAGACAAGAAAAGATAATTTTACTCAATTTGATATCACATGAAGAACAATATCCTTGACTACACAATCATTATACAAAATGTGCAAGATCCTAGCTTAAACATAATCAACCCATAGCACTTGGAATGAAATCTATCAAAACCTTATAAAAGGTTTAGTTCCTCATATAGAAATTGGAAATCTCCATTGAATTGGAGAGAACCACTTCCTAAGAAGATTAAGTGCTAAGGATTGTGTTCTACCTACTATCCAATAGCAAAAGAAAGCAAAAGAAAGCAAAAGAAAACTAAAAACTACTCTGAAATAAAACTAAAAACGAGCTACTGCCTCTCTCGGACAAAAAATACATTATATATGGAAAAAGAGCTTTGATCTTTCTTAAGGAAAGATCAAGCTAAAAATCTGAAGTTCCAGCTGTTAGGAGTCCTCTAAAAAGTGATTTCGGTGCCCACAATAGTCTGCCCAGCCGCAATATTTGATCCAAAATATCATTTCATCGTGATCTGCTGTCAAAGATCTTTTCACGTTCTGGAAGCATCGATTGCGATCAATCCAAGGCTGCGATCGATCCAAGGTTCCTGCAATCGATCCAAGGCTGTGATCGATCCAAGAAAGTGGCGATCGATCGTTGGGCATTTCTTCTGCTCCCCTTTAATGTCTTTTTAGGCCCAATGTTTAAGATTTGCATGTATTTTCATTTAAGACCTAAAAATAAGATAAACACTAGACACAACAAAATATTAGATAACAATACAAACTAAGGTTTAACATATGCGAGTTAGGGAGTTTTATAGTTAACGAGGTTGCAAGAAGCTTGAAGCATCGGATGAGCAATCTAGGTAAGTATTTTAACTGAGTAATCAAATTGTGAGTTTTTTAGGTGCGATGTGTCAGATGACTGAGCACGTTATGTTCAAGCTTACTATTTTTATGACTAGATATTATTTGCTTATATAGTGTAAGACGGTACGTTTGTACAATGTTCAGGGCACCAGAATTGTACCAGATGTCATTTTTTACGCGCTAACCCTATTGAGCGGGGGTAATGTTTGAAATAGACCAAATTGTTAACATATGACTATTATATTATATTTATAGAGCATTCTTTTCTATATTTAAATATAAGTGTTTAATCACCAATGTTATGCTCCTTCTTTTAAAATTAAACACCATTTTCTTAAAGGGCATAATATAAGGGGTCGGACCTGTCATTTGAGAAAATATTATATATAATTCATAATTACCTTTTTATTAATTTTATACCTCATATCTTTCTAAATAACTTGCTTACTAAGTCAGCCGACTTACTCAGTTACTTTCTTCCTGTAAAATATTTCGGTATTTTGCAAACCCTCAAGGATTTGTTCAGTTGGGATTCGCATCAAGATTTTGGTATCAGGATAGCAGTCATTATATTCAGGTTTGATATTTTAGATGTAAAGCTCTGTCTCCATGTTTAATGATGTTAGAATTGTTTATTATGCACTTAGATCAATTATTTCACTGTATTCTCTGATAAATGTTAAAATAGGGAATTCAAACAATTATTAGTTAACTGTTTTGAATGTCCTATAAACATTATACTCTGAGTTATCCTCTCTTCAATTGATAATTTTGTGTATAAGGTGATTCTCAAGCTAGTGTTTTACATATTCTCCCATCACAAGGAAAATAGAGATATCCCTAAGTCTTAATTTAATAATTAAGATTGGAAGACGAATTATGAATTTTACTACAAGTTAACTAAATTCTTAGGGTGTTATAAAATGTAAGGCTTTCTTATGGACTTTAGAAACATTAAGAGGATCAAAAAAATTTAAAGAATCTTGAAACTGTTGTGATCATACGTCCAATGTACCTTAAAACCAATTGATCTTCTGACTCTACAAGATCAAGATGAGCTACCAATCTATAGAACCCTGCGGTGCAATCATCCATAAAACATGTTCATTGCAATCGATTTCAAAGTTGCTGATACATTGTCCTCACATAATTGTGGGCAAGAACGCCACTTTCATGTGCTTCAATAATTTGTCCCAATTATTGATCTTTACATCCCTTGAGGATTCTACTTTGCTTCACCTTCTGCCACCATGCAGCGGCTCTCCCCTAGCTTAAAAGTATAAAGGATGTGCATTTAGGTACACATCATAGTTAGGACAAGAGTTCTCTCGGTGTCCATTTCAAGTGAAATAAAAAGGAACAATTTTATAATCACAATTTAATGCTATTGTATCTAATTGTGTAAATAATACTACATCATTTAAAATTTTTAATGACATGCCAATTTTATATATATATATATATATATATATATATATATATATATATATATTATATAATACATCATCTACACCTTTACTACAATATTAAATTTTGACCATAAAATAATCTCTCTCCTTTTATATGAAATTAGAAAGAATCTTATTCCCATATTTATACGTCCGAATTGCCTATGCGTATAAAAAGTGCTGCCGTGTTAGTTATGACTACGTACGTAATTAGGAGTGGTTTATGCGTGCTAGCTAGGTCACCAAAACTCTAACACCAGTCCTCCACGCGTAGGCCAGTAAAGGACCGCTATTGATCGCCGAAATGCACGGCATGCGCGTGAAGTACGCGTTAGGGTCCAAATGTGTTAATGAAAAACCTAAATATTATAACTGCGCTAAGCTAAGACAAAAGAAAAGAAAAGAAATACTGAGCCCATCTCACATGCGCCTACGGTTGGTTAAGAGTCCGTCACTCCACCGACTCTTTCTTTGACCACCTTTTGTGTCAAACTTTTTGATTTTTTGGGGCCGGGTTTGATCAATTCTACTCCAAAACCACACGCAGACGGTGTTCGTTCCATTTTATCATTTGATCAATTCAACGGTTGAATTTTCAAAACCCATCACCTCATACAACCATCTTTCTGTGTTTTTTTTCTTCTTCTTCTTCAAATTAAATTAAATTAACTTATTCCTTGGTTTTGAATGTTGAACCGCGTACATTCATGTATATATATAAACCCAACCCACCCAACCCACCCAACCAACTCTCATTTAATTCAATTCCTTCACAAAAATCACAACACAAACACGCTTTCTTTTTTTTCTTTGTATCAACTACCGAATGATTTCTTCGTGGAGAAGGCGTAGAGCTGCCCGCTCCGCCGCTAAGGGGCAGAAACGGGGCAAGAGTGGAGACATGGAGCTGACGACGCTACCGGTCCATTTCCGATGCCCGATATCTCTGGACTTGATGAAAGATCCAGTCACGTTGTCGACCGGGATTACATACGACCGCGAGAGCATCGAGACGTGGATTGAGGCCGGAAACCTGACCTGCCCCATTACCAACCAGGTGCTGACGAGCCTTGAGCTAGTACCGAATCATACCATAAGGAAGATGATACAAGACTGGTGCGTTGAGAACCAGTCCTACGGGATTGAAAGAATTCCCACTCCTCGTATTCCCGTAAGTTCGGAACAGGTTTCAGAAATGCTTTCGAAGATTACGATGGCAAGTCGACGTGGCGATCAAGTTGGGTGCCTGGAGTTGGTGGCGAAGATCAAGGCATTGGGGAAGGAGAGATCCAGAGAGCGCAATAAGACAGTCAGTGTCTTGTCGGCTGCGTTTGACACGTTTTCAAGGGCGTCTTTAGACAGAAACGTTGCCGTATTGGAGGAAATCTTATCGGCTTTAACCTTGCTTTTCCCGCTTGAAGCAGAGGCCGGGTCTTATCTTGGATCGGCCAATTCACTGCATTGCATGGTATGGTTTTTGAAGGGTGGAGATTTCTCGGGGAGAAGGGATGCAGTTCTGGTATTAAAACAAAGAGGTTCTCTCATTGGACGATCAGCATAGAATAGACGCATTGGCAGACGTTGAAGGAGCTTTAGAAGCATTAGTGAAGCTGATAAAAGAGCCGATTTCCCCCACCGCCACAAAAGCTTCATTGATGGTCATATATCACATGGTTAAGTCCTCGTACGGAAACGAAAACATCATAGAAAGATTTGTCGACATGGGGTTGGTCTCTTTGCTGTTAGAAATCCTTGTCGACGCCGAAAGAAGCGTGTGCGAGAAGGCACTGGGCGTTCTTGACGGCGTATGCGGTAGCGAGAAAGGGAGAGAAAAGGCGTACAATATTCATGCTTTGACGGTGCCGGTTTTAGTTAAGAAGCTATTGCGCGTATCGGGTTTGGCGACCGAGTTCTCGGTGTCCATCCTTTGGAAGCTGTGCAAGAATGAAAAGAGGGAAGAAGGAGGAGTTATTGTTGAAGCGCTGGCAGTCGGTGCGTTTCAGAAGCTGCTGTTGCTCTTACAGGTCGGTTGTGGAGAGAGAACGAAGGAGAAGGCCACGGAGTTGTTGAAACTGTTGAATCTTCATAGGGATAGGTTAGAGTGTATTGATTCTATGGATTTTAAGGATCTCAAGAGGCCCTTTTGATTCGAGGCAACCAATTAACTTTGAAGTAGTTTAGAGACGAGGGAATAGGGGTACGTACGTATAATACTCATTTTTCACGTACAGTTCCATGTACAAAATACAAAATATGTTACTCAAGTTAAATCCTTGATAAATATTTCGGAAAAGATCGATTAAAGATCTATATATACTAAAGTTTCGAATGTCTTGCATACTATAGCTTGTGAGTTGTGATCGACCTTTTTTGTTTTGTTTTTGAATCTATGGGGTACGTAAAATGGCTTGAGATGCCTTTGTTTGAGGAGTTGTGTGATATTTATACTCATAATAAATTACTATTATTGATAACCAATCTAGTCTCTATATACGCACATGTCTCAGGCTCCCATGATCTTAGTGGCAATAAATCAATGAGACAAATTAGGTATTATGTTGGAGCAGAAAAAGAAAAGGGTTTAGAACCCCCAGAAAAGATTAATTGAAGAGCCCAAATACTTTGCCTCACTTCCATTACAAAAGGTTTGACATGCAGTGTATCTATCTATTTCTAAAAATTTTAGGTTGTAAATATTGGACCATCATGATATATCCATATATTCTTCATAACAATTAGGTATATGGTACAAAAGCATATATCATGGTATGTTAGAAAACAAATATGCATGCAATTAATTATATATAATATGTTGCAAAATTTTGTGATGCACTCGTTAAAATATCAATTAGTTAATTAATTAAATTTATTATCGTTCTTTTCAATTTAAGATTTTAAGATAATTTATGATTTAAGATAATATCATAGCAAAGAGTTTTTGTTCAAATCCTAATTCCACATTATACATGGCATTTAAATTAAATATTTTATGTTTAACTCCAAAGGGAAAAAAAAAAAAGATTCATTGATGCCAATTAATTAATTTTCATAATATTCAAGAAGCATGAACTCTTATCAATTCGATCAAAACCTATGTTTTGATAATCCTGAGCAATTTAGTTTCACATATTCTGGTTGCTTGATCTGTTTTGATTCCTTACTAAAACAAATTAAAACAGATATTAAAAATTTGACCAAGTTACATACTAGATGATCTACTTCCGTAAGGCTTGTCTGCTAGCTATAAATGTGACCACCTATATGCCTGTGGAAAAAAGGACATGGAAAGATTCACAAAGATTTTGTGGAAAACTTTAACCCATGTTTCTGCGGACCTTATCCTCATTTGATCAACAGAGATCGGTTTGTGTTCAAAAGGCAATCAATTCTATTGCATGACAATTTTGCGTCGCTTTTTAATTAGCAATCCTAGGTAAGGCTGTAATCGAGTCGAGCGAGTTGAGCTTTAAGATTTTCAGCTCGGCTCATTTAAGAAAATATTTAAACGAGCCGAGCTCGAGCTCGAGCCGAGCTTAGAAACTCCAGCTCAAGCTCGGCTCGTTAGACAATACCCGAGCTCGAGCTCAAGCTCGCGAGTTTTCGAGCTCGATTAAAAGGCTTTAACGAGTCGAGTCCGAACTTGATATAAAGGCTTTTGAGCCTTAAATGGGTCAGCTATGCTCATTTAAGACTCATCGAGCCTTAAATGGGCAGTTCGGCTCATTTAAGGCTTTTCAAGCCTTAAATAGGCAGTTCGACTCATTTATTAAGTTATAACCTACTTATAACCTATTTTAATTATATTGATTTATTTACCTAATGATATTAGTTTAGTATATGTTAATAATATATATTGTTCATTATAATACTATTTATTTAATTTGAGACTATATTAATAGCATTGCTAAGTATATAATGATAATGAATCAATGATATAAATTATAATGATTAAACCTAACAAAGTTTTATCTTATTCATATTATTATTTGATCTAGTATTTATATAATTATATGGCATAAGTACAATGTTCGATAACTTAGATCATATGATAATGATAATGACAAGTAATATAATGATAATGAATCAATGATATAAATTATAATAACTAAACCTAATAAATTTTTTTATATTCCTATTATCATTTGATCTAGTGTTTATATAATTACATGACATAAGTGATAAGTACAATGTTAGATAACTTAAATCATATGATCATGATAATAATAAGTTGGTTAATTCGAGCCTTAAACGAGTCAAGCTCGTGAGCCTTAAACGTGCCAGTCTATTTGAGCCTTAATAAGCCAGGCTCGCGAGCCCCTATCGAGCTTAGTCGGGCGAGTCGAGTATGTATCACTAACTAATCGAGCGGCTTTTATAGTAACGAGCGAGTTTGTATTGTACCGAGCTCGAGCTCGAGTCGAGTTTAACCGAGCGGGTATCGAGCGCGCTCACGAACAGGCGGGCTCATTTACAGCCCTAACCCTGGGTTGCACCTTTATTTATTTATTCTTTTTTTTTCTATTCAAAGTTGGGGAACAGGGAAGGGGACCTGGGTTGCACCTTTAACTAGCGAAAGAAAATGATGGAACATAGATAGGTACGTAGCTCACTACTGCAATCTGCTAGCTAGCTTCATGACTCACAATATATGATATCATATATTAATTGTGTCATAGGATAAATTTCCCATGGTGTAAAAGGATCCAAATTTGACTGTTGGAGAATATTTATGGATGGTGCAAAAATTCTTCTTTATAACAAAATAATGTTAATCTGAAAATTAACAATAAAATAATAGAATATAAAAGATTAAAATTAAAAAAAAAATATATCTTACAATGCTATAGAATTACGTAAGAACATTATCCTTAAAGGTTGATTCGTACATCTCAAAATATTTAACTGGGTACGATTCGATCCTTCACGCAACCTCAATCTCCCATATACAAAATACAAAATATGTTGGTGCCGAACAGAACTAAGATTATTCTAATAACAGCAAAAATTAATAATTGAATATTGAAAACTCGTTTCGCCACCTCTAATAGCGATAGCTTCTTTAACAAAAGTGCACATAATCGAATCACTAGCACACACATAAATCATCAATTATTTTAAAAACCTAAATTAATAAAAAATTATATATTTAATCATCTAATTTATATTTGAACTAACTGTCCTAGAAGACTTTGAATCCTTTACGAAATGCAGAGAGATTAGAATATTTTGGTTGAGAAACATGCATTAGCATTCACATCTAGGCAGCCATCTTCAAAATCAGTTTTGACAAGTATTTGCCAAAACCCGAGAAATTTGAGCTGGCAATTGGAAAGATTGTAAATTCTTGCGGTCAATACTCTATTTTTTGTTTTTTTTTTTTTTTGCTTTATTGACTTACATCTATATATATTACCTCTCTTCAATCCACGCCTTTGAAAATTAGCAAAACTAGACCTTAATTCTAGAGAGAAGCAATCACTCCCAGGGCAGTTGGATCACACTATGCCATTTTACTGACCGAATAGAATACCTAGCCACTTTAGCACTCATTCTTTTATTTTCTCAAAAGATGTGTAGAAGTTGATAGAAACCTCTCTTCTAGATTCTTATTTCTTATATATTTTTAATAGTACTAGAGAGTTTGTTGCATATATACATTTTTAATAATATTAATAAAAAATATATGTGCTCTCACGTATTCAAAAGACAAATCAATTTAAAAGAAATTTATATCCATCTTTAGTCACATGATTGAGTAGTACTAGGTGTCCGTTTCTCTTTTTTTAAAAAAAATAAAAATTAAAACAAAAATTATTTTTTTTTATAAAAAAACAGGTGTAAACTTGTTTAATTCTTATTTTATTTTTTCTTATGGCTATGAAATGGGGATGAAATAAGCTTGAACCTATTTTTTGTTAACAAAAAATATTTTTTTTTAACAAAAACCAAGGTTCAGCGCTTATTTTATCCCCATTTTATAGCTATAGGAAAAATAAAATGAAATTTAAACAAGTTTACACCTATTTTTTTATAAAAAAAAGTGATTTTTTTTTTTTTAAAAAAAAAAAATAAAGAAACGGACGATAAACGTCGGTCCTATCACTACTCCACATGATTAGGTTAATGACAAAGAAATTGATATGGGAAAACAATGAGGAGATTAGAGAAATGAAAGACGCTAAATTCAAGAATTAACATGATTCTGTCATATATTAGTATGCATCCATGACACATAAAGTTTAAATCCATACAATTATAAAGAATACCTTCAGTCAGGATGTAGCGTAAAATTCATCTTTTACCACATTTAATAAGAAGTTAACACGTCAGTTAAAAACATCAAATACATTTTACAAACAAAAGAAAACTTATCGACAAAATAAACAAATATTCATTTGAAGAGATCTACCAAATCTACACCTATTGTATTTTATGCGTTTAGATGATGTGTCAACCTCTCATTATAGGCTGTAAAAATAAGGTTTACAGCCCATCCTGATAGTATGGACTTTTTTTTTTTTTTTCTTACTTACACTAATTCAATGAGAAATTAATTATGCGAACCCGAGTTTAGGCAAGTAATTAATCAATTGATCTAGTAATCTAACATTTTCCTTTTTCTTTTTTTTGTTCTTTCTTTTTTTTTTTCTTTTTTTTTTTTTTTGCTACCACATAGGAATGACCAGTACTATACTGTTTGGCTGTCCGATCAAAACTAAAATCTTATTTGAGTAGAGAAACAACAAAATGTGAATGTTTTTGTCGTTGCTTACATGCTTAAATGTTTAGGAATAATTATTCATCTAAAATGTTCAGAGACGCCAAATGGAACTTTGCCCCCCAATGGAAGAAAACCATACGATCAGTGTGAATATATATGTATATATTTCATTGCTGCATATATAAGGCTTACTTTCAGCGACTTTATTTCCGAAAGGCCGAAATTAAGTCTGAAGTACGGTCAAGATCTACAAGCCTGTGGGCCATTTTGTGTGAAACTAAAATGTTGACCACCCTAAATATAATAAAAACAGGTTGTACTCGCACCACATGTCTGCTCATTGTGAACCCGGCCGGCCGTCTTTGAAATTTAGAACCAGACAAAAATGGACATGAGTTTCACGATTAATTAAGACCCACGTACACTCCTAGACTCAGCACTCAATTGATTTTGAACAATTTGTGGTTACTTGTGGAAATTATCAAATGTAAAGAAATAATGGTACATAGTCCATATACTAATTCATCTAGCTTGGACTATTCAAGTAGAAGTTTCCGATGAGACCACATTATTCTTGAAAGGAAGAGAGTACCATATATATTTAGCTTTGATTTTAAATAATTGTTCCATGGATTATATACCAATAAAATATGGAATACTTTAACTCCAGAGTCCAAAAGAGAAAGATATAGAACAACATATTCGTTGCTTACATTTTACATTTTGATCGAGATCGTTCAAATCATGTTAGTATCTCTGTCAATTCCCGTGGGAGAGCTGATCAAATGTATGTTGGTAGAAATCAGGATAAACTAGAAATTATTAGATTTAAGGGTCCGTTTGAGATTGAGATTTTAAAAATAGTAATTTGAAAACGTAATTTTTAAAAACACAGTTAAACGTTTGGCAAAATCATAGTTTTGCATTTTAAAATTGTGCATTTTTTAAATTGTAATTTTTTTTTTAAAAAAAGGTAATCTCAAACAATTCATTTTTTGCGATTTGATTTAAAATGAACTTTTTACCTATAACATCGCAATCCCGAACGCACCATAAAAGAAACAATGACATAAATTATTGTTTAGCAACTTCTCCATCTATTGAATTTGTCTTTATTCATACAGATGCCCAAATAGATTCTAATTAAAAATGATGAAATCATATATTTAATAAGTACTAGACTTCGCAACATCAATTTTATAGAATATTTATGAGATGTTTGTATGATATGTAGTATTACTCATCTAATTAAGTTGATTTGTCTTTATATTTCAAATTTCTCTTTCTTTTCTTTTCTTTTTTTTGCAGGACCTTTAGTATACTTTGCAATGGGTGGACTCTCCCGTTAAAATCCAAGAAGAAACTAGTATGAGAATGGCAAAAAATTCCATCACTACCCCAAAAAAAAAAAAAAAAAAAAAAACCCAAACCTAAAGGCCAAAAAACGTTGTGCAAGCCTAGATATATATTTGAGAATGATAAATAAAGAACAACACTTAAATGGGTCAATCTCTTCTCTAGTTTACGGCTATAGATGCAAATATTTTGATGATTTGATTACTGCTGAATTAACTTAGTATTTAAATAGAAATAAAAGGTGATAACTGACCCACTACTACCCGACTTAATTAGTAACAGCTGACCCAGTACTAAATATCTGCTAACCCATTATCTAACCCATAACCCATTACATAAATCGTGGTCCACTAAGCTAGGCATGGTAACCCCCAGACCCACTAACACCATGCATGCGAGACACTGACTCAATATATTAACCCATTGCTGAATATGAACAAACTAATAACTCCCCCACATGACCCATGTGAAAGGCAACACACGACAGTACACGGCTTCTACATGATCTATCTCAAGGCAACGTTGAAACTCACGCATGAGATATATACATGGCTTCCGTCCAGGCCCATTAGTCCATAACATGTGCATTACCGAAAAACATGCCAGGAATATTTTCCCGGCCTTTTAATCCCAGTGCCTGCTGGCATCGAGAAATGCCTGTGCCGGCGTTTTGAGCATCCGTTGGTGAAAGTCCCAAAAATGACAAAAATGATTTTAAAACATTTTTAATCAGATAAAAGTATTTTTATAAATTTGAAAAAAAAATTAATTAAAAAAATCAAGGACCGGTAGTTTAGGGGTGGCATTTTTTCTTTATAAAAATAATTAAAAAAAATCAAGGGAGCCTTAGTTTTTTTTTTTTGTTTTTAGTATTTTTAGTTAATTTTAATTTTAAAAAAAAATCATTTTTTTTTATTTTAAGAAATATATAATTTTATGAAGAGTATTTTTGTCATTAGGGAGACATTAACATTTTTTGGTAGTTTATGGAGACATTGACACAATTAGTAGTTTAAGGAAAACATTAATAATGTGATAGTAGATTAAAGAGGTATGTATGTGTACTTTTTTCAAAAAAAAAAAAAATCAAATCCTTTATGTCTCTGATAATGATGGTGTGCATAACGCGCTTTCAATGCACCAAAGGTCAATAGCGGCCACAATAGTGGCCGCAATTGATATATCATAAGCGGCCATATCCACATGTGGCCGCTGATGCTCTCTCTCTCTCTCTTTTTTTTTTTCTTCATTTCATAGTCAACAACGGCCACATTAGCTTGCCCTGATAGTTAAAAAAAAAAAAAAAAAATCAAAAATCAAAATCAATAGCGGCACGCTTTCTATCAATGGCGGCCACATTTTAATGTAGCCGCTGTTGAGCCCAATATCTTTTTTTTTTTTTTTTGTAAGGAAAAAAATTATGAGTAATGCTGGAGTATCTACCGGGCGTCTTTCTGCTAATGTGGACCATTATTTTTTATTTTTAAAAAAGACGAAATGACCATTTTGCTTTTATCCCTTCTATACGCATATTTCCCAAAAAAATTCGAAACTCTCTCTCTCTTGCTCTTCTTGGAACCTCCATCCAGATCCATCTCTATCAAATTCTACGTCCTGAAGGTTTATCCGACGTAGTCGACAGTGAGGAAGAAGAACAATGTACAGATCTGTTAGCACGTCAGTTAAAAACGTTAAATACATCTTACGAACAAAAAAAAACTTATCGACAAAATAGACACATATCTATTTGAAGAGACCTATCAAATTCATACCTATTGTATTTGATGTGTTTAGATGATATGTCAACTTCTTATTATAGGCTATAAAAATAAAGTTTACAGCCCATAATAATAGTAGGGGCTCTCTTTTTCTTTTCTTTTTTTCTTACTTACAATAATTCAATGAGAAATTAATTATGCGAACCCGAGTTTAGACAAGTAATCAATTGATCTAGTAATCTAACATTTTCCTTTTTTTTTTCTTTGTTTTTTTTTGCTACCACATACCTAGGAATGACCAGTACTATACTGTTTGACCGTCCGACCAAAACTAAAATCTTATTTGAGTAGAGAAACAACAAAATGTGAGTTGATAGGAGCATGTTTTTGTCGTTGCTTACATGCTTAAATGTTTATGAATAATTATTCATTCACAACGCCAAATGGAACTTTGCCCCCAGTGGAAGAGAACCATACGATTAGTGTGAATATATATATTTCATTAATGCTGCATATATAAGAGCATTAGCAGCAGCTTCTCTTAAACTCTATTCATTTCCCTAGTGTAGG
This sequence comes from Betula pendula, assembly GCA_900184695.1. Lineage (NCBI taxonomy): Eukaryota > Viridiplantae > Streptophyta > Magnoliopsida > Fagales > Betulaceae > Betula > Betula pendula. The sequence goes on from FXXK01001303.1 coordinate 31,070, forward strand.
GAAAATTGTTAAAAAAATACAAAAAAGTTCCTGCAGCAGCTTCCCTAAGTGTTTCCTAAACTATAAAAACACCAAGGGAACCACTTTTGGTTCCCTACAAAATGGTTCCCTTAGCATTATTAAAATATAAAAAACTTTATCTCTCCTCTACTATTTGTTTAAAACAATATTTAAATGATTTCTCTTTCTTCTCTCTTTCTTCTAGCATTTAATTTAAATAGTATTTAATTCATGTAGGGAAAGATGAAGAAAAGCTGCTGTGGAGTGCATTTAACTAGGGAATTAAAAAATTGTTTTATTCCCTACATTAAAGACTTAAGGGAAGCTACTGCTAATGCTCTAAGGCTTACTTTCAGAGACTTTATTTCCAAAAGGCCGAAATTAAGTCTGAACGGTCAAGATCTACAAGCCCGTGGGCCATTTTGTGTGTGAAACTAAAATGTTGACCACCCTAAATTGATTTTGAACAATTTGTAGTTACTTGTGGAAATTATCAAATGTAAAGAAATAATGGTACATAGTCCATACTAATTCATCTAGCTTGGACTATTCAAGTAGAAGTTTCCGATGAGACCACATTATTCTTGAAAGGAAGAGAGTCGTACTATATTTAGCTTTGATTTTAAATAATTGTTCCATGGATTATATACCATTAAAATATGGAATACTTTTACTCCAAAGTCCAAAGAGAAAGATATAGAACAACATATTCGTTGCTTACATTTTACATTTTGAGATCGTTCAAATCATGTTAGTATCTCCGTCAATTCCCGGGGGAGAGCTGAAATGTTGGTAAAAATAAGGATAAGCTAGAAATCATTGGATTTAAGGGGTTGTGATTATCCCCCGTAACCCTTTTCCCCATTCAATTATTATAAAAAATAAAAAAAATAAAAAAAATTGCGATTTCAAAAATAGCGATTTTAAAATATGCAATTTAAAAACATGATTTTTAAAAACGTAGTTAAGCGTTTGGCAAAATCGTAATTTGTCATTTAAAATCGCAGTTTAACCTTTTTAAAATTGTGAGTTTTTAAAAAAAGAAATCCCTTGCGATTTGAAAACGCAAAATCGTAATTTTTTTAAAAACGCAATCTCAAACGATCCATTTTTTGCGATTTGGTTTAAAATCGCATTTTTTGCATACGAAATCGCAATCTCAAAGGCACCCTAAAAGGAACAATGGCATATAAATTATTGTTTTTTTGCATACGAAATCGCAATCTCAAAGGCACCCTAAAAGGAACAATGGCATATAAATTATTGTTTAGCAACTCCTTTATTGAATTTGTATTTATTCATAGAGACACCCAAATAGATTTAGGATAGAAATCCAACAAGAAACTAGTATGAGAATGGCAAAAAATTCCATCACTAAGAGAGAGAGAGAAACCCACACCTAAAGGCCAAAAAACGTTGTGCAGATATATATTTGAGAATGATAAATAAAGAACAACACTTAAATGGGTCAATCTATTGAGAATGTTTAGAATGAATGTACGTACCTATGCTGTATCCAAATAAGAAAAACACAAACTATTCGCTCTCTCTCTGTAGAGCTTTCCTGAACACTGTTCACCTACTTGTTACTTGCTTATGCTTGTTGACCTAGTTATTGCTTTGCTCTTTTCCTGTGATTATGGATCATTCCAATCATGAAATAGAAGACTTCATTAACCATACCAACTGTAACGCACTATAATTTGAAATAAGGATTATAAATCACGTTAAATATACACTTAGAAAAATTCAGAAAAATTCAAAATTGTCGCCTTTCATTCGACCGGCAGTATCCCCGTTCGACCGGGTGAGCTCCAGGGAGCTCCGTTCCAATTGCCGTTCTATACGGAGGTCGACCGGACCAATTTAGAAAACTAAGAGTAAGCTCCAGAGCCATCCGTTCCAATGGTCATTCCAATGGCCGTTCGACCGGGCCGCTTTTGAGGAAATTAAATGGAAGTCAGAGCCATCCGTTCCAATGGCCGTTCGACCGGACCACGCTGGAAATCAAGTCAGTGTTGCCCGTTCCAAATGGGCGTTCGACCAGCAATAGCTTTAGCATGGGGCGTTTGACCGGCTGCACTTACCCGTTCGAACGGACTGAACCTATATAAGCTGGAACCCGATTTTTCTAGCTCATTTCGCTCGTTTTATCTTCTCTCTCCCGCCAATCTCTCCATTCTCTCTCCTAGGGTTTTGCCTAAACCCTAGTGCATTGATGTTTGGAGGTCCCGAACGTCAATTCTAGCGCTGGAATCGTAATCCTCGGTGTCGGAAAGTTAGTTCTACCGATCGTTTCGAGGTAAAAATTCTCGAAACCCTAATTTCTCAATGCCTAGGTTATATTCTTGAATGTATAGCTTATGGATAGTTAATTTCTTAGGATTCTTATTGGTTTGTGCTCAATCTACATCGGGTTGAAGTTCTGCGGTGCACAACTCCAAATTCTTCAATATTTGAGGTAAAGAGCTTAAACCTTAGATTTAACTATAGTGAGTATTTTAGAGTTTTTTAATGATGTCTAACCCTAGTAATTTACTACGGGTTAATTATATAAGTTGTTTAAATATTATTTGAAACCCTTAAATTCTATGGGTTGCTTATGGCCACATTGATACTTGTGTTTTCAAGTATCATTGTTATTGGATATTTGAGTTTGAATTAGAGTGTATAGCTATTAATGTTTTAGCAATGTGTATATACAGTGGGCATTGCTTGGACATTGGTTTAGAGGCCGATTCAACAAGCAGAATTAGTAAGTATTTATACTTACTGAGAATGAATACACACCTTAAATGTTTTATGTTTTGTTTTCAATGTTTAGCAGATGTTGTACTTGCTAAACAAATTAAATGTTTAAAAGATTTTGAATGAATAATAAGATGGTTTAAAAAACGAACCGATGATACTATATGTTAACATATGATTTATGATTTCGATTATTTTCTTGAGACTTGTGATGATTTGATGAGTGATTGATGATGAGTTTTGATGACTTATTGATGTTTTATTGTGATTTGTAAACATGGCAAAAAGATTGATATATTGAGTTTTATGATGTTTCATTGAAATTTGATTTTGAGAAAAAGGATTATGGCAAAAATGTTTGCATGGTATCTATGCGTAAAGTAAGCATGAAAATAGCATATGTATGATGAACATAAGAATGCATGTAAACCCATGACACAAGGGTTGTAAATATCTTGTATGCTAAACCCATGACATAGGAGTTGTAAATATCTTGTGTGCTAAACCTAAGCCACATGGGTTGTAAATATCTGTGTGCAATAGATTAAGAGATAAAGAGATAGAGAAAACATTGCATGGTGAACACGATGAATTTATGATTGAGTTATGATGTATTTATATGACTAATTTATGAGGTGTTTCATATGATGGTTTATTGAATTTTATTATAGACGTATTAGTATGCATATGAGGTTTCATGGACAAGCACATATGTATATTCTTACGGCTAGTTGTATACGTGATTTATGATTTATTGCTTAGATATGCTTATATGCTTGTGTGTTCACCTATAGTGAAATAGATACTTGTATATGAGTGCAGCTAAGTTATATGATATATTTATAATATAGTTGAACACGTATGTGTATTAGTACAGGCAGGAGACTAGAACGTACATGTATGTACCCAGTTATTATACTATTTTAGATGTTTTATGACTACGTGTGTTTACTTCATCAGCTGCTTATGTTTTAAAATAAATGTCATGATTGTAGTAGCTGTTATTGTAAACTCGTGTAAACTAACACTTCGGTTCTTTACGAAAACTCAGTGAATTTTTATTCATTGAGACTGTTGACTCACTCATTTTTCTTTCCGCCCATATAATCATGGATGATCTCTATGGTTATATACATGTTGATACAGGTACTGAGAGCTTAGATAATGATCCCGTAGCCTACTACCTTGGCTATTACGACTGACGTCGTAGGACATATGTATTTTGTATAGACTCTTTAGTTAGTCTATTCTTTTATATATGGTTGTGATGTATTCACAAACATTATTTTGTATATTGGCTTGTGTCGCATGTGACACGTTTGTATAGCTATTCTTTTGTATATTCATATTGTAAACTTTTAACCATTAGTGTTTTTAATTGTCAGCTCTACNGTCTAACCCTAGTAATTCACTACGGGTTAATTATATAGGTTGTTTAAATATTATTTGAAACCCTAAAATTCTATGGGTTGCTTATGGCCACATTGATACTTGTGTTTTCAAGTATCATTGTTATTGGATATTTGAGTTTGAATTAGAGTGTATAGCTATTAATGTTTTAGCAATGTGTATATATAGTGGGCATTGCTTGGACATTGGTTTAGAGGCCAATTCAACAAGCAGAATTAGTAAGTATTTATACTTACTAAGAATGATACACACCTTAAAATGTTTTATGTTTTGTTTTCAATGTTTAGCAGATGTTGTACTTGCTAAACAAATTAAATGTTTAAAAGATTTTGAATGAATAATAAGATGGTTTAAAAAACGAACCGATGATACTATATGTTAACTTATGATTTATGATTTCGATTATTTTCTTGAAACTTATGATGATTTGATGAGTGATTGATGATGAGTTTTGATGACTTATTGATGTTTTATTATGATTTGTAAACATGGCAAAAAGATTGATATATTGAGTTTTATGATGTTTCATTGAAATTTGATTTTGAGAAATAGGATTATGGCAAAAATGTTTGTATGGTATCTATGAGTAAAGTAAGCATGAAAATAGCATATGTATGATGAACATAAGAATGCATGTAAACTCATGACACAAGGGTTGTAAATATCTTGTATGCTAAACCCATGACATAGGAGTTGTAAATATCTTGTGTGTTAAACCTAAGCCACATGGGTTGTAAATATCTGTGTGCAATAGAGTAAGAGATAAAGAGATAGAGAAAACATTGCATGGTGAACACGATGAATTTATAATTGAGTTATGATGTATTTATATGACTAATTTATGAGGTGTTTCATATGATGGTTTATTAGATTTTATTATAGACGTATTAGTATGCATATGAGGTTTCATGGACAAGCACATATGTATATTCTTACAGCTAGTTGTATACGTGATTTATGATTTATTGCTTAGATATGCTTATATGCTTGTGTTTTCATCTATAGGGAAATAGATACTTGTATATGAGTGCAGCTAAGTTATATGATATATTTATAATATAGTTGAACACGTATGTGTATTAGTACAGGCAGGAGACTAGAATGTACATGTATGTACCCAGCTAGTATACTATTTTAAATGTTTTATAACTACATGTGTTTACTTCATTAGCTGCTTATGTTTTAAAATAAATGTCATGATTGTAGTAGCTGTTATTGTAAACTCGTGTAAACTAACACTTCGGTTCTTTACGAAAACTCAGTGAATTTTTATTCATTGAGACTGTTGACTCACTCATTTTTCTTTCCGCCTATATAATCATGGATGATCTCTATGGTTATATAGATGTTGATGCAGGTACTAAGAGCTTAGATGATGATCCCGTAGCCTACTACCTTGGCTATTACGACTGACGTCGTGGGACATATATATTTTGTATAGACTCTTTAGTTAGTCTATTCTTTTATATATGGTTGTGATGTATTCACAAACATTATTTTGTATATTGGCTTGTGTCGCATGTGACATATTTGTATAGCTATTCTTTTGTATATTCACATTGTAAACTTTTAACCATTAGTGTTTTTAATTGTCAGCTCTACATATATTTGATTACTCCCTTGGTATATAAATGCTTTCGCTCAGTTTATATATTATGTGATATATGACTCTGATGTAATAGATGTATATCTCATGATACGTTGTGAGATACATGCAGAGCAGGTGTTTTCTATCACCCTGTGATGGGTCCGGTTCATGATTACTGTACGTTTTCAATATATTATATATACTATATATACGTATATATAATATATACTACAGTGTAACTGTGGATCGGGTCGTCACAACTTACGGTATCAGAGCGTTCTTGCTCTGAGGGCCATTACGGGAGTAATAGGTTTTAGAATGTCTAAGTAGAGCCTAGGTATAATGTCAGAGCTATAGGAGTTTAAAAGATTCCAAGTGAAACCTTAAGTAATTAAAACTTCTTATACCTCTTATGTTTGCATTATTAGTGTGCATTTGGGTGTAGTATGCACATTCTACTCTTGATATTCTTGTGTCTATGTGGATTACTCGATTCTAACATAGGGACTTTGCAGAGTAATGCCTCCTAGAACCGAGAATCGTCGTGGGCGTCGCGTGAGGTATCTAAGGAATGAGGGTGAAGAGAATGGTGGTGCAGATCCACCACCACCTCCTCCTCCTCCTCCACCTTCGCCACCTAACATGCCTGACCCAATACAATTTTGGGCTCAAGCTACCCAGTTCATGACCATTATGATGACTAGTATGCAAGCGATGCAACGACAAATGCATCAACAATTTCAAAATCAACCACAACCCTAACCACGAGACCGTGAAAGAGTAGAGGGTTGCTCATCCTCTAGCTTCTTTTGCCATAACTCCGAGACATTCGATGGCTCTAACGGGCCAATAGTTGCTGACTCTTGGATTATAAACATCCAACATCTCATGAAGTCCCTTCAGTGTACTGATGCACAGAAGGTAAATTATGCAAGCCTAAAGCTCACTGGGGAAGCCTCCCATTGGTGGTTGGCTAGAAAGGGGCTTATAGCTGAAGAGTTGGGCCAAGGTGTCCTAATCACATGGGAGCGGTTCAAGAAAGAGTTTGATGACCGATTCTTCCCACAAACCCAGCGACTCCAATGTGCTAGAGATTTTCAGGATCTTAAGCAAGGCACTATGATTGTGGAACAATATGCCGCTCGGTTTAATGAACTTTCAAGGTATGCTCACACTCTGGTAGAGACTAAAGAGTTGAAGGTCCACAGGTTTCTCTATGGCCTTATTCCACGAGTCAGGGATAGAGTCATATGTCTTGGTATCAAGAACTACCTCGAGATGGTTGACAGGACAACTCTTGCTGAGAAGAGTATGAAAGAGGTAGCTACAGACTTTGCTTAGAGGATGAGAAGTATGCATCCTTCCACCCATCCATCAAATAAACAAGCTGTAAGTAGTGGCAACAGTGCCTCTGAGAAGAGAAAAGCCCCAATGGCCTATACAAGTTCAAGACCAAATTGTACCAAGAGTGGGAAATTGCACTTTAGGGATTGCTTAATTGGCACTCGTACTTGCTTTTAATGTGGCAAGCCTGGCCATATGAAACATGAATGCCCACAAAATATTGCGAGTAATATCAAGCCTCAGGGGGATAATTATCAGCCGAAGCAGCCAGCACAAGCAAAAGTCTACTCTCTTACCCCGGCCACCAATGAAGAAGAATAGCCTAGCACCGACGTAGTCACAGGTACCATTCCACTATTTGGTCGCCTTGCTTGTGTCTTGTTTGATTTTGGTGCTATTCATTCGTTTATTTCTTCTACATATGTGAAGCTTTGTAATATGAACATAAAACCCCTTGAACAAAACATTTGTGTATCAAATCTCGTTGGTGATACGATAAAATGTGTGAAGTATGTTGAGAATTGTCCTATAGTCATAGCAGGGAAGACTTTACTAGCCAAACCGGCAGTGTTCAGTATGCTTGGTTTCGATATGATTCTTGGTATGAATTGGTTATCGAAGTATGGGACGAATATTAATTGTCGCAAGAAAGAAGTTGTGAGTTCAAATTCTAAGGTTCGCGTGTGCGAGCTACTCCACCTCTCCTCTCCGCTTTACAAGCAAGGAAGAGTATCAGGGATGGCGCAAATGCCTATCTAGCCTATGTGACTGCTAAACCTGAAGTTGAAGCGAAGTTAGAAGATATTTCGGTGGTGCGCCACTATTCCGATGTCTTCACGGAGGTTACTAAATTGCCTCCGGATCGTGAGGTTGAATTCACATTTGAGCTATTGCCAAGGACTCAACCTATCCACAAGCAACCATATCGCATGGGTCCAAAAGAATTAAAAGAGCTAAAGGAGCAACTCCAAGAGTTATCCGATAGGGGTTTCATTCGACCAAGTGTGTCCCCGTGGGGAGCACCTGTACTATTTGTGAAGAAGAAAGATGGTTCTATGCGGTTGTGTATAGACTATCGGGAGTTGAACAAGGTAACGATCAAGAACAAGTATCATTTGCCCAAGATCGATGACTTGTTTGATCAGCTTAAGGGAGCTTCAGTATTCTCGAAGATTGATCTTCTATCGGGATATCATCAGCTCAGAGTGCGAGAAGAAGACGTTCCGAAAATAGCTATCCGTACACGCTATGGTCATTATGAATTTTTGGTCATGCCATTTGGATTAACTAATGCATCCTCAGTATTCATGGACCTGATGAATCGGGTAGCATTCTCTGTTACAATTGGGTTTTTCTTCTTGGTTGGAAGTCCCCTCGTCTTGTATTAAGGGTGGTCTCTTTCTGACTTGGAAGCAAGGTATTGTTCTAGATCTCTTTCAAATGGATCAGAATCACATTTCTTGTTTGGTTTCATCGGATACTTCTACTAGTACTTGGTTGACTTCATGTATTTATGCTCCTCATATCAGTATGCTTCGTAGTGCTTTTTGGTCTAATTTGATAGCTTTGGGTGTTTCGTTTGGGGGCCCTTGGTTTTTGTTAGGTGATTTCAACTCAATACTCTATCCTTTTGAGAAAAGTGGGGTTCGTAATTTTGGGTCTTCTTCTCACAATGAATTTGTGATTTTGTACACTCCAATGCTTCGGTTGATCTGGGGTTTGTCGGCAACAAGTTCACCTGGAGTAATCATCGGGTTGGACGGGATATCATCAAGGAGAGGCTGGATTGTGGTTTAGCCAACATGGGTTGCATCCATCTTTTCCTTTAAGTCTCTCATTAATCACTTTTTGGCGGTAAATTCAGACCACTGTCCAATCTTGCTCTCTACTTTTGGCTCTTCCCGTAATTTGCCTAAACCTTTTTGGTTTGAAGCTTTTTGGACAAGGGATTTCACTAGTCAATCGGTTGTGGCCGGGGCTTAGCTGGCAGAAGAAGTGGGCCCTCCATCTTTCTCTCTTAGCAGGAAGTGGAAGAGAACTAAGGTTGCTTTAAAATCTTGGAACAATCTTCATTTTGGCCATATTCAGTCCAAAATCAAATCACTCATGGCAGATATTAGTGGAATTCAAGCTTCTCCTCATTCTTCTGTTGCAACGGCCAAAGAAGTTGTTCTTCAAGAAGCTTTGCAGGAGCAGCTCTTAGAATTATCAGAATTTCTGTTGAAGATCCTATCTTTACTTGGTTTCCATCCCATATGGATCCAATGGATAAGGCAATGTATTACTACTTCGTCTTTCTCCATTCTTCTTGACGGTGTTCCTTTTGGCAAGTTCTTTCCTTCTCGAGATATAAGACAAGGAGATCTGCTCTCTCCTTTTCTCATTATTCTTGGTTCGGACATCCTTTATAGGATCATTTTAAGAGAAGAGAACTTGGGGTCCTTACATGGAATCAGAATCTCTAGGTGGAGTCCTTCCATTTCTCATCTTTTGTTTGCGGATGATGTAATGATTTTTGCTAGAGCTAATGGTAATGAAGCATCTACTATTTTCTAAGGTGTCTTTCCACTTATTCAGCTTGGTCCGAACAATGCATTAATCCCTCCAAGTCTGCTGTTTTTTTCAGTAGGAATTGTCAGCTTGCTATCAAGGCCACTATTAATAGCATTTTGCACTTAGCTCCGATTCTTGCAAGGGCTAGATATCTTGGTATTCCTCTTTTCATGAATAGGAGGAAAAAAGATACTTTTATAGATTTAAAAGACAGGATTTTTGCGAAGATTTCTGGTTGGAAAGCTCGGCTACTTTCTCAAGCAACTAGAACTACTTTGGTGAAATCTGTGGCTAATGCGATCCCTACTTATATTATGTCCCTATTTCTATTGCTTAAGTCTCTTTGTTTTGAGATTAATGCAAGATTGAAGAATTTTTGGTGGGGCTTTCCCTAAGAGAAGATNGAAATTTTTGTTGAAGATCCTATCTTTACTTGGTTTCCATCCCATATGGATACAATGGATAAGGCAATGTATTACTACTTCGTCTTTCTCCATTCTTCTTGACGGTGTTCCTTTTAGCAAGTTCTTTCCTTCTCGAGATATAAGACAAGGAGATTCGCTCTCTCCTTTTCTCTTTATTCTTGGTTCGGACATCCTCTATAGGATCATTTTAAGAGAAGAGAACTTGGGGTCCTTACATGGAATCAGAATCTCTAGGTGGAGTCCTTCCATTTCTCATCTTTTGTTTGCGGATGATGTAATGATTTTTGCTAGAGCTAATGGTAATAAAGCATCTACTATTTTCTAAGGTGTCTTTCCACTTATTCAGCTTGGTCCGAACAATGCATTAATCCCTCCAAGTCTGCTGTTTTTTTCAGTAGGAATTGTCGGCTTGCTATCAAGGCCACTGTTAATAGCATTTTGCACTTAGCTCCGATTCTTGCAAGGGCTAGATATCTTGGTATTCCTCTTTTCATGAATAGGAGGAAAAAAGATACTTTTATGGATTTAAAAGACAGGATTTTTGCGAAGATTTCTGATTGGAAAGCTCGGCTACTTTCTCAAGCAACTAGAACTACTTTGGTGAAATCTGTGGCTAATGCGATCCCTACTTATATTATGTCCCTATTTCTATTGCTTAAGTCTCTTTGTTTTGAGATTAATGCAAGATTGAGGAATTTTTGGTGGGGCTTTCCCTAAGAGAAGATGAAGAATCTTTCTTTTCTTTCTTGGGCCAGTATTTGCCAACCCAAGGCCTTGGGAGGTCTAGGTATCCACTCTATGGAATCTCTCAACAACTCTCTTTTGGCAAGGCTTGGTTAGAAGATGACTATTAATGCTCCTCTGTTGTGGGTTGATGCTTTAAAGGGTAAATACTTAAGGAACGGTGTTAATTTCTTAAATGCTCCTTCTAATCCTTTATCGTCTTGGCTTTGGAAAGGCCTTTTGAAAAATAGAAGTGTGATTGAAAAAGAAGCTTGCTTATCTATCTCAAGTGGTATTAATGTTGATATTTGGAATTCCCCTTGGATTCCCTCGATGCCCTCTTTTAAGCCTAGGATGAATCCAAACTTGGTTGATTTGCCTTATTTCTCTGTCGCAGATTTGATGATGCATGACTCTATAAGCTGGAATTCTTCTCTCTTGGGAGATCTTTTTGATTCCACTTCAGTTCAGAATATTCTTAGCATCCACATTCCTTCTATAAGCTCTCTTGATAGGTGGTTTTGGGCTCTTTCCTCTTCTGGTCTTTTTTCGGTAAAGTCTACTCATGAGGTTTCTGCTCCCTATGGAAGAAGAGTCTCTCCTTATAGCCCGAAAATTTGGCAATCTCTTTGGGGCTTAAAGCTCCAAGCTCAGCTAAAACATTTGCTTTGGAAGATTGCTTGGAATTTATTGCCATCTCGGGCTAATATTAGCAGGTTTGTGGTAGTAGAGGATCCTAATTCTTGGAATTGTCCTTTTCGCAATGGTCCTCTGGAGACATTGTGCCATATTTTTTTGGAGTGTGACTTGGCTAGAATTCTTTGGAGGAGCTCACCTTGGCCTATATCTACTGCTGGTTTTGCTTCCAGACCGGTGTCTAAGTGGATCTTGGCTATTTTATATCCCTCAGATTGGCTTTCTATTCCTTCCGAGGACATTCGAAAATTTCAACTTTTTGCTTCTCTCACTATGGACTTCATTTATTTTTGTCTAGGAATAAGCTTATTCATGAAGCTCTCAAACCTGATCCGATCAAGGCCATCAAGCATATCTCTTCATTGTTGGAGATCCATGTTTCTGCTTGGAATGCTGCAGCCCTTCCTTCTCTTTGGAGCCCTCCTTGGCATGGCAGCATTAAAGGAAACGTTGATGTTGCAGTTAGAGGAAATTATGTTGTGGCTGCTGTAGTTTTAAGTGATTTTTTGGGGAACATTATTAGTGCTACCTCCCTTAAACTTCCTTGTTCGGATGTCTTGCTTGGGGAAGCTTCCACAACTCTTCTTACCATCCGGTTAGTTGCTTCTATAGGTGCTACTAGCTTTTCCTTGGAGGGTGATGCTTTATTGGTGATTTTAGCTATTAATCAGGCCCTTTTGTTTTCTTCTTGGGCTTTTGCTAATGTAATTTCGAATATTAGTTTATCTTTAAACTCCTTTCAAAGTATTCTAACTCCTTTCAAAGCTAGAATACTTTGAAAATTTCTAGATATGCCAATTTTCGTACACATGTTCTAGTTAAGTGGGCCGCTTCCCACATGTGTATGGAAGCATGCCCATAGGATCCCTCATTCTCTCTTCCATTCGAATCAAGAATAGGAAAGATCCTCCCCTATAGCCCTTTTCCCTGTTCAATTAGAAAATATATATATAAAGGTTCAATCTCGATCTTCTCTAGCTTACGGCTATAGATGCAAATACTTTGATGATTTGATTAGTACTGCTAAACTTATGCTTTGTTTTTTTGGGCGCAAATTGATTTTCGTTAGATTTTTCAGGAAAATGATTTCTACTGAAAACATTTTTCGGTGTTTGGTGCGTTCGGAAAATCACAAATATTTTTTATATTTTCAATCAATCATATTAACCTATAAAAATTATTTTTAATTCACAACTAATATAATTTTATTAATATATTATATTAATAAAATCTCGACTGGCAACCAGGCCCCAACCGGGTCTAGGTGGGGTCTTGACTAGGTCACAACCGGGTCTTAGCAGTATCTCAACGGTGTCCTAGCCGGGTCCCGGCAAACTCCCGACCAGTTCTCGACGGGGTCTCAATCAGGTCTTGGCCGAGTCTTGACGGGGTCCCGACGATGTCCAAACCGGTCCCAGCAATGTCCCTAGAGGGTCCTAGTGATGTCCATAATGGGTCCCAGCGATGTCCCGACCAAATCCTAGTTATGTCTCGGATAGGTCCCGAAAATGTTTCGAGTGGGTCCCAACGATGTCCCAGGCGAATCCCGGCGATGTCCTGATCAGGTTCCAACTATGTCCCGGGCGAGTCCCGGAGATGTCCTAGTCGGGTCCCGACGATGTCTCGGGCGGGTCCCGGCGATATCCGAGACGAGTCTAGGACAGATCCTGACCGGGTCTGGGCAAGTCTTGGCGATGTCCTGGTTGGGTCCTTATGATGTCCTGGGCAGGTCCTAGAAATGTCACGACTGGATCCCGAAAATGTCCCGGTCGAGTCCCGACGATGTCTTAGGTGGATCCGGATCGGGTCCTAGCGATGTCCCGACCGGGTCCTGGCGATGTCTCGAGCGGATCTTAGCGATGTCCTAATCGGGTCCCAACGATGTCCTGTGTGGATCCCGTAAATGTTCGGGGTGGATCCCAGCACTGTCCTGGGTGGGTCCCGATGGAGTCTAGTGGTATTTTTGTTGTGGTCCGCCGATTTAAGAATGTAACGCTCAAACTCAGAAAATGATTTACTGTTTTAAAAAGAAGAAACCATTTTACCGAAATTAAATAAGATTTTTCGATCAAACTGAAAATGGTTTCCGTTGACTATTATTTTTCATCCCACCAAACACCAAAAAATACAGAAAATACGAAGCCTTGATATTTTTTTTTTCTAAGGCTTGGAGCCTTAGGACATGTTTGGTACGTGGAATAGCTATTCCAAAGAATAACCTTTATTAAGAATAGAATGAGTATAGTGCATTAGCCTTGGAATAGCTATTCTGATGGCTATGAGGGAATGGTTATTCATTCAATTGAAGGAATAGCCATTCCTTTTAAATTTAAGAGGAATAACTATTTCTTCAATTGAACGAATAATCATTCCATCATGGCTATAAGAATAGCTATTACAATACTAACTCACTACACTTATTCCTTTTTTAGTAATGGCTATTCTAAGGAATAGTCATTCCGCGTACTAAACATAACCTTAGTATTTAAATACAAATAAAAGGTGATAACTGACCCACTACTACGTGACTTAATTAGTAACTGACCCAATACTAAATAACTGCTAACCCATTACATAAATCGTGGTCCACTAAGGCATGGTAACCACTAGACCCACTAACACCATGCAAGACACTGGCTCTATATATTAACCCATTGTTGAATATGAACAAACTAATAACTCCCCCACCCCACATGACCCATGTGCTCGAGAACCAACTAAATACAAAGGCTACTACATGATCTCAAGGCAACGTTGAAACTCACGCATGAGAAATATATGGCTTCCGTCCAGGCCCATAAGTTCACAGCGTTTTATCCCAATGCCTGTAGGCATCAGGAAATGCATGAGCCGGCGTTTTGAGCATCCGTTGGTGAAAGTCCTAACAATGATAAAAATGACTTTAAAAATTTTGTAATAAGAAAAAAATATCATTATAATTAAAAAAATCAGGGAGCGGAAGTTTAGGGGTGGCATTTTTTTCTATATAAAAGAAATTAAAAAAATAAATTCAAATTAAAAAAAAAAAATCAAAGGAGCCACCCCTTAGTTTTTAATTTTTTTTCGTTTTTTTTATTATTTTTATTTTATTTTAAGATTTAAAAAAAAAAATCGTTATTTTTTTTTTAAAAAAAATTTATGAAGGATACTTTTGTCATTAGGGAGACATTCAAGTTTTTTAGTAGTTTAAGGGCCTGAAACATCAACATAATTAGTAATTTAAGGAAAACATTAATAACATTGACCTAAATATTATACAAACAGTCTGTTTGTATTCTCAAAACAGTGAGGAGGCTAGTTACTTTTTCAAAAATTAGGATTGTGATGAGAAAATGTAAAGTGGAATCTAAAGGAACTTTAAGGAATAAAATGAAATTATAGGTAGGGCTGGCAATTTGAGTTAGCGTGCCGAGTTCAATGGTGGGTCAACTCGTTAAGGATCAACCCTAACACGACCTATTTAGTTAAAAAGGTCAAACTTCTCAACCTTAACCCAACATAAGAGTAAGCTATAGTTTGTGTGTGAGTGTTTTGAAGCATGGGGCCTTGATAATGTTTGCGTGTGTGTACAGGAAGAAGGAAAATCAAATAGAAGAAGGGGAAAAACTATCTCAATGATTATGTTGGATTAATTTTGGATTTTGGATGGTTTTATGTTGTGAATTTCTTTTCTTTGTCTCTATTCTCTCTACTTGTGATACAAACTTTGGATAGGACTCACTATTGAAAACCAGCTTTCATGGAAATGGTGTCCAAACGCTTATAAACACATGGTTAAACTTGTACTTAAGTCAAGTGAGACACATAGGATCATAATATATTACCACACTACACAGCCGACGTTTATGACCGCTCACTTTATTTCATAGGTTCCCCCTTAGTGGCTTGGACCCGTGACATGGTACTTGGCTTTGATACCAAATGATATAGACTTTAGATAAAACTAACCCTTAAAAACCAACTTGGAAAGGAAAGGTGCCCAAAAACTTATATACACATGGTTAAGCCTGTAATTAAGCCATATGTGACACTTAAGATCGTAACAGCTTGTTACACTCGAGAAATTTTGGGTTCTAAATTGGGGTGGTGAGTTGTTGAAATGCTAGGTGTTGGAATAAATTCCATCATGGTTCCCACTCAAATAATCTCATTCAAATAAGCTGCTGAATAGATAACAACGAGATCCATCATAATATCCTTTAATGAGGAACACAAATCCCAAAATTTGTGCGACTGATATGAACGCGAGATACAATTTCTCCAACTACATGGAATTTAGAGTTTTACAATGAATCAGACACTAAAAACCCCATAAAAGGGACACAATGCATCAGGTAAAGAGGACGTTGGGTCTCCCAAAAACTCAAGTTTATTACCTTCTTTTCACTCCAAACAAGCATGCTAATTAACTTAAGCATCGCAGACCAATAGTAACAATTTCTCTATTTTTGTAGATTGCCTATTGCCAGTCAAGCCATACAAAAAATGTACAGCATCAACACTAGGCATGCGCTGTTGGGGTTCGTATTTTGGGGTTTGGGAGGTTTTAGAAAATGAGACATGGTGTTATGGTTGTGGAAATGGAAGCTGATTTTTGAGCAAATATATATGAAATGTGTTGTTGTTTCGTGTGGGAGAATAGGAGGGAAATAACAGTAGAGTTTGAGAGATCGTAGGAGCGAAAGTGCTGCTGTAAAACCAAGACTTCGGCCAGCTTAAAGGGAGTGAGCTGAAATAGTTTGTGAAGGAGAAAAGAAGAGAAAACCTGTGAGGTTTTGGGTAGCACAAGGCGAAGAAAGTTTTTGGGAAAATCAAGGTACGAAAATTCTTCTCTTGCTAGATTTTTCTTGTTAGATAATTAAGGCCAAGTTTTTAGTTAGTTGAGAACTAGAAGCCTAATTAAATTTCTGCCTTAATGATGACAAACACATGGGCACTAGCTATTTTACTTCAGCCAGCATTAGGAGAAAAGAGTATCAACATTTTTGGCCATATAGAATTTAATAGGATTTGCTGTTTTTGTAGAGAAGAATTTGGTAGCCATTCGATCGGATTTATTGAGGCCTGTTGCATATTGCTATTTTTGAATAAGAAGATAAAAAACGGTATGCGTTTTTTTTTTTTTTTTTTCTGATCGAGAAGATCAAACGGATGGATTGATAATGAAGTTTCAGCCAAAGGCTTAGTTTTCTCCAACAATAATTTATATGTAAATCAATGCATGACGATTTGATTAAGTTACCTGAAACCTTGAAACAAGTATATTCAGCGATGGACCCTTTTTAAGGTTTTATTTCTAAACTCGTCTAATAAGGACATATGAGATTTAAGTTTCACGAATGTTGCATAGATTTTGAAAAGGTGTGTTGGGCATGATTATTTAGGTTCCCAAGTCTGAATATTCTAATTAAGGTTCCGTTTGTTTCGACGGAAAATGATTTTCAGAAATCATTTTTCGTGTTTTCTGGTATTTGGGGGGGCGTAAAATAATAGTCAACGGAAATCATTTTCAGTTTGATCGAAAAATCTTTTTTAATTTTTGTAAAATGGTTTCCCCTTTTTAAAACCGTAAACCATTTTTCGAGTTTAAGCATCACATTCTCAAATTGATAGACCACAGTTAAAACCCGCCCAGAAAATTGCTAGGACCCGGTCAGGACTCGCCCGGAACATTTTCGAGACCCGCCCGGGATATTTTCGGGACCCGCCCAGGACATTTTCAGGACCTGCCCGAGACATTCTCGGAACCCGCCCGAGACACTTTCGGGACCTACCCGAAACATTTTTGGGACCTGCCCGAGACATTTTCAGGACCTACTAGGGACATTTTCAGGACCCGCCTGAGACATTTTTGGGACCCACCCAAGACATTTTCAGTATTCGCCCAGGACATTCTCGGGACCCGCCCGAGACATTTTCAGGACCTACACGGGACATTTTCGGGACCTACTCAGAACATTTTTGGGACCCGCTCTAGACATTTTCGGGGACCTGCCTTAGACATCACCGGGACCCGCCCTAGACATTTTCGAGACCCGCTCAGGACATCTTCGAGACCCGCCGAGACATTTTTGAGACCCGCCTAGGACATTTTCGGGATCCATCCGTGACNGAGTATCAACATTTTTGGCCATATAGAATTTAATAGGATTTGCTGTTTTTGTAGAGAAGAATTTGGTAGCCATTCGATCGGATTTATTGAGGCCTGTTGCATATTGCTATTTTTGAATAAGAAGATAAAAAACGGTATGCATTTTTTTTTTTTTTTTTTCTGATCGAGAAGATCAAACGGATGGATTGATAATGAAGTTTCAGCCAAAGGCATAGTTTTCTCCAACAATAATTTATATGTAAATCAATGCATGACGATTTGATTAAGTTACCTGAAACCTTGAAATAAGTATATTCAGCGATGGACCCTTTTTAAGGTTTTATTTCTAAACTCGTCTAATAAGGACATATGAGATTTAAGTTTCACGAATGTTGCATAGATTTTGAAAAGGTGTGTTGGGCATGATTATTTAGGTTCCCAAGTCTGAACATTCTAATTAAGGTTCCATTTGTTTCGACGGAAAATGATTTCTAGAAATTATTTTTCGTGTTTTCTAGTATTTAGGGGGGCGTAAAATAATAGTCAACGGAAATCATTTTCAGTTTGACCGAAAAATCTTCTTTAATTTTTGTAAAATGGTTTCCCCTTTTTAAAACCGTAAACCATTTTTTGAGTTTAAGCGTCACATTCTCAAATTGATAGACCACAGCTAAAACCCGCCCAGAAAATTGCTAGGACCCGGTCGGAACTCGCCCTGAACATTTTCGAGATCCGCCCGGGATATTTTCGGGACCCGCCCAAGACATTCTCAGGACCTGCCCGAGACAACCCGAGACACTTTCGGGACCTACCCGAGACATTTTTGGGACCTGCTAGGGACATTTTCAGGACCTGCCAGGGACATTTTCAGGATCCGACCGAGACATTTTTGGGACCCACCCAAGACATTTTCGGTATCCGCCCAGGACAT
>FXXK01001303.1:50190-84469 GCA_900184695.1 Betula pendula
TTTTTTTGGTTAATATGATTGGTTGAAAATATAAAAAAAAAATATTTGTGATTTTTCGTGCGCGTCAAACACCGAAAAATATTTTTGGCGAAAATCATTTTCTTGAAACTATTTTCCGACGACAATCATTTTACGTCGAAACAAACAGGGCCTAAGTGTAAGCTGCTAGAAGTTCACCTAAACTTATGTTTGCTTAAAATTATTGAATACCTTAGAGATGTAATATATATTGCCCCATAATGCTGATATGCATCGATCGATCGGAAGTAGTGGATACGTACAGAAACACAAAGATAAAGAAGTAGTTTTAAATTTCAGTACTTCAAAATAAAGTAATAATCCACCTGTTTTCTATCATTATTTTCTAATTAATTTAATGGCCGCATAGGCAATTAAATTCTTCACTTGCATCAATAAACCATTCTCAATCACCTCCAACATTCGTCCGGCCAACTAAACAAAAAAAAAAAAACATTCGTCCAACTAGAAACTTTTGGCAACTTCATGTGTCCATGAGCATGCATGAATGGATGGTTTATCCATGAACCATGATATCCATGGACATATATAGTCTCATAGACATTCCTATTTGCAAATGATCCATGATAACCTGGCCTGTTATTAGGCTGACAGAAAGGATTAAGCGGATTCCCATTGTATACCTGCAACTTCCACGTATTCGTATCGTCTCCTTTATAGCCATCATGGTTTAGGACGAAGAAGTTTCTAGAAGGGCATGGCAGATTAACAGAAGCTTCTAAAATAGCCTCCCAGTCGTCCCACCGAACTTTCTCATCGTCTTCAAACTTAATCAATGGCTCCATCTCGTCCTCATGATCCCCATCACCCTTGTCTTTCATTGGGACCAGCTGTCTCTCACCCTCGTCTGCCGTTAAAGTCGACTGCTCCGACAACGACGGAGACGCGACGGGGGACACTGACGACGGAGTCAACTGCCACATTCCGCTGAGAAAAGACTCGAGAGCTCGGATTTGTATATGCGGAATTCGGTCAACAAAGGGGTATTCGTAGGACCCACAGAGTCCCATACCTCTGGACCATTCATAAAACTCGGACAGCTGGCTTGCCTGGACAGCAGCTTTCTTGTAAACACCAAAAGCCGATACACAACTCCTGTACGGCATTTGGAGAAGATTGTCTAAAACGATAACAATCTCCTTCCGGAAACTGTCTCGAATAATATGTTTCATAGTCGACCGAACAATAAAGCTCCGTTCTGCCAACCCGGTTGGCCTGCAATCCATGACCCGATCGATGAGGCTCTGGAGCTGCGGCAAAACTTCAAGCATTCGTCCAACTTCCTTCACCTTATCGCGTAGAGTAATTCCGGGTTCACATTGATCTTCTGAGACAAAGCAAGTGAGAGCTTCGTCAAGGAGCTGAGCGTAGGATCTGATAAAAGCGGTGTAGTCATGGGAAGCGGCGGAGGAGGAAGAGTCGTCGGTGAAGTGACATGGGTGGAGAGTGAGGAGGCCGTTGGATCGAGTCCAAAGGAGCTCTGATCGAAACGGACTGTCGTCGGGCACTGACCTGAGGAGCCTGTGAAGGAGAAGAAGACACTTGAGGGCAACGCGCCAGCAGCGAGTCTTGCCGAAACGGCGAGTGAAGCTGAGTGAAAAGGCTTGCAAGGAAGATGGGGAAATGGAGAAGATCTTCAAGAGCTCGTGGATGTACTTCTCGGGCAAAGGTAAGTCGTCCGGAGCCGTTGCTTTTATTGTGATTAGATCAACGTCGCAAAAGCCACTTACCGTGGCAATCTTAGCGTAGCTCACGGAGCTGTGCTCTCTTATAGCAGTGAAGAATCGCCGGACTCGCCTCTGCATGATGTCTGAGAGAAAGATTAGGAGTGAGAGAGTGAGAGAGAGAGAGAGAGACTGGTTGGGGAATGGAGGGACGGGTAGTGGTTCTTGTTTAAGAATGGGAAGCCTTGAAAATTACGAAATGTACTTGTAAGCTGTGGCTCTTTGGTAGCATCGAAGCTAGCTACAAGGAGAAAATTTGTTTGTATTAACCAAAAAAGACAACTCTTTGCCTGTAGGTTAGGGAAGAAACTTAAGTGCTGGTATCTTTTTTTTTTTTTTTTGGAAAATGTTTAAAACATCTACTAGAAATCTTTTTAAGGGAGTCAATTAGTATTTTTTTTTGTTTTGTTTAATCAAATGAGGCCTACCTCTTCAAATGAAGAAATGAGCCCCACTTGATTTAAAAAATAAAAAAAAATGCTAGTTAATCCCAAAAAAATTTCTAGTAATATTTTAACACTCATTTTTTTTTTTTTTTAATTTTTAAGTACATAACAAAGGGAAAGCAACAACTAAACAAGCTTGATTAGAAAAAAAAAACAAACTAAACAAGCTTAAAGGGACAATAGGAGTGAGAGAGTGAGAGAGAGAGAGAGAGACTGGTTGGGGAATGGAGGGACGGGTAGTGGTTCTTGTTTAAGAATGGGAAGCCTTGAAAATTACGAAATGTACTTGTAAGCTGTGGCTCTTTGGTAGCATCGAAGCTAGCTACAAGGAGAAAATTTGTTTGTATTAACCAAAAAAGACAACTCTTTTGCTGTAGGTTAGGGAAGAAACTTAAGTGCTGGTATCTTTTTTTTTTTTTTTTTTGGAAAATGTTTAAAACATCTACTAGAAATCTTTTTAAGGGATCAATTAGTATTTTTTTTTGTTTTGTTTAATCAAATGAGGCCTACCTCTTCAAATGAAGAAATGAGCCCCCACTTGATTTAAAAAATAAAAAAAAATGCTAGTTAATCCCAAAAAAATTTCTAGTAATATTTTAACACTCATTTTTTTTTTTTTTTAATTTTTAAGTACAATAACAAAGGGAAAGCAACAACTAAACAAGCTTGATTAGAAAAAAAAAACAACTAAACAAGCTTAAAGGGACAAAAAACTAAACGACCCAAATCCAATGAAAGAGGGTCTTTCCCCCTAAAAATAGGAATTAAGGAGATAAGAGGTAGAGTAATGAAAATGCGGTTAGAAAAAAATTTAGTTGTGGCTCAATGTGTCACATAGAGGATATAGAAGTTTGCACTTTTATTAATTTTTTGAGCTTTTTAAAAGAAGGAAATTGGGATGGAGTCGATAATATTAGAAATGATAGAAGATATCTTTTAATCCTGTGAGATGCTTGGGAGTTGGAGAGCTGAAATAACAACCTGCGAGTCACCTTCAATAATAAATTGCCCAAGATTGAGAGAGGAAGCTAACGACACTACAAGACTAGCAGCTAAAGCGTCACTAGTATTTGGCAGACATGGTGAACTTATTTGAGAAACCATGCTAATGATAATACTATTATGATTTCGACAAACAACCACTTGCACTGAGAAGGAATCTAGAATAGCAGTATCAAAATTAGTTTTATACCAATTGGGTGGAGGGGCCACCTATTTTTTCACATGAGGGTGAATTTTTTGTTTACATGCTGGTATTTAATTTGCCTCTTTTATCCTCCTGAATATGATGTGGCTTTTAAAATCATCATTGAATCAAACTACAATAATAGTAATTTTAAAAATCGTATCATATTTTAGAGAATAAAAAGAGGATATCATAGCATTATTGTTAGTGCAAAGAGAAGCCTAAAAAAAAAAATTAATGTTAAATATTATATTCTTATCTCGCCTTTATTTTTTTAATTTGGACTAATGTGGTAGTACCAATAGCCCTTGAATTAACCACTGTTAATAAAATAAATAAATAAATCAATAACTGATGGCACTGTCACATCAACCTAATGAACTAGCTAGAGATAGAATTAGAGTATAGTATTTAGCACCACTAAAAATAAATAAAATAATAAAGTAAAAAGAGAAGATAAACAATTGGACGTGTAATTAGTGGTGCAAATGTTACTACAACTTTTACGCCAAAAGTCTTGTAATTATAAATTGATTCATTTATAAGATTCTCTTGAAGAGATATTCTTGGACTGATAGCTTTGCTCTTATACTTTTTGTGGTTACGACAAAAGCCTTTTAATTATAAATTGATTCATTTATAAGATTCTCTTGAAGGGATATTATTGGACTGATAGCCTTGCTCTTAAACTTTGTGGTTGTCTACTCAAATTGAATTATATCCCAGATTTTCTTTAATAGATTGACATGTAAGAAATACTTTATGTCAAGACTCAGGGATTTATAGTACCTTGAAGGCCTTTGACGGCTAGCGTATGAAAAGGGAGAGAAACACGAAGGAGCGAAAATAGTAAAGATCGAAGAGGATTCCTCACATGGCAAATTCCTTTAGTTTCACCCATCAATACAAAAGGAAATTTGAATTAGTATATATAATACCCCAAATATTAATAAAGGTTTATTAAATTAAGCATAAAGTTTTAATCAATAAAAACACCCCTTATTTTAAAAATTATCAAAAAGAATTATTTTAGAAAAACATCACCCGTATCAAACCTTCAAACTTCACTCCTCAAACATTTGACAAATGTCATGTAGCACTGTTCACGTTGCCCATGCATCTGCACATGTGTAGGTCATGTGACAAATAATACATCGAACGGTTGCTGTAGTATAAGAGAACGTTCGAAGAAAATCCTATGACCATTAGCCAATAGTATATTGAACATTTGACACCGTACATCGAGCGTTCGATAAAGCCTGAAAAACACTTTAAACCCCTAGACTATCTCAACTCGTTTTCACCCCTATAAATATGCCTTCCCATCATTTCTAAACCACACATATTTGCCCCAAACACTCAAAGCCCTAAGCTTGAGAGTGAGTGAGATTTTAGAGAGAAAAAGTCTTTTTGGAGAAGATCATCATACTCAAGATAATCTTTGATCCCAAACCTCTTCTTTATGTTTTATCTCACTGATTGTGTTGAATATTAAGCATGTTACAAGTTATAAAATGTACGTCTTGTTAGAGTTTAAAACATTTTATGTACAAAAGTGTTAAAACTCCAAAATGATTTTTAGTTTACCCATGTTTTTATGTTGGGAGATGCTTGGTGTCCTACCCAAGCATCCAACTTGCCTTGTTTTTTTTCTTAAAAAAAAAAAATTCTCATAAGTTGGATGGAGTTGGATGTTTGGGATAGAAAACCAAGCATTTTCCTTTTATGTTTTATCACAATGACATATCTTATTATAATTGTTAGAGACTGGTTTAAACTTAAGTGTAGTTAATAGTAAGGTTTATAGTTAGATTTAGTATTTTCATGCATTCTAGTCACATCAAACATTCCAATGTCCCTAGTCAAACGTTCGACCTAGATGTCAAACGTTCAACAGTGTCCAAAAATGCATAAATTGTAACGCCTCGACAAAATCATTTAACTGATAAATGACTTAGCGATTCGCCTTTCAACCTTAACCACTCCAAAATTAAAACTCAGGGATCATACACTCTCAAATATGAGAGGTTACAGTAGAAGACTTGTCACTTAATAAGAATAGAAATAGTAACTAATACCCATAATTAAAAGAATATCAGAATAGCTGAAAACAAAACAGTTAATAACGTAAATACTATTGTTCTCAAAAGGGGTGGTCAAAGACCAGTTATCAACATATGATCAAAGATCAGTCATCGAAATAACACAAAAGATTACAACCCAAATCTTGACATGATAACAACAAAATCACAGCATAGTCTTCACAACATAAAGCATATAGACTATGTCTATCATATTGCGTTGGGAGTCTCCTTCGACACACCACATCTTACTCAGCCACATGGGATCAAACTCCTCAAAGCTCATTCAAAGAATGTCCTCCAACTGGACCATACTCTTTGAATACTCTGCCATCGTCTAGATTATCTAATAAGTTACATAAGATCATAGGTAGAAAAGATACAAGAGTAAGTCAACGTCTTAATGAGTAATAATGCACATGTTATACAGGTTATTATTTTCTGAAATCGGTTTATAAATCATAGGCATTGTTACTCTCAGTTCGTAGCATAAACATGTCATGATGATGCAATATATTTATATAGTACATTATATATTCAAGAACATATGATATGTTAACAATATGATCTACCCGAGACATTACCCTCTCTCGACATGGTTTGCGCGTTCCAAAGGACTTCTAGTACAACTCCTGATAAGTGTCGAATGTTACACATTCAAGCCCCTTAATTCACATATGGTAATCCCTTAGTTTCATTATAATATGATGTTTTGTCTTATTTTTGTGTTTTTCTTATATTTTGTAGGTTTTGGAAGACAAGAAGTCAATTCTATCATCTTAGGCTTAAAACACATTAACTGTTGCAAAACTGCTGAGCATTTAATCCTTGTGCACTATTTTGGCCATAACTTTTAGCTCAAAACTCGGATTAAAGTAAGGTTAAGGGTGTTAGAAAGAGGACTTAGAGAAGAACAAATCATTAAGCAAAGTCTGAAGCATATAAGGTTTGCTCGAGCGACTTTGCGCGGTGAACAATAACGTCGGCAGATCTGATTTGAAAAAATCCTAAACCTACTCCAACTCGATTTTAAACTTCCTAGGGTGCACGAAATTGACTAGGGTTGTTCCTAAACTCTATAAATACTCCCCTAAGTCCTCTAAAACAAAGACACAAGCTTGAGGAGAAGAATCAAAGGCTTCAAAGAAGGATTTTTCTTAGTTATTTCTTTCTTTTTAGTTTTTCTTTGTTATTTTCTTATGAGAAAGATTTTCATTCAAATTATGTGTAGCTAATACTTTAGTTAGAGCTCGATTAAAGCCCTAATCATGTCTCTTTAAGGTTTCAATTTGTCTTGCTACAATTCATATTTTGATGCTTAACTTGATTATTTTCGGTTTTCTTGAATTCCTTATATGTATGTGTTTGATCATCATATGCTTGTGGTATGGATATGTTATTTAGGTCAATTTGGATGGTCGAATCCTAGGCCTAATAGAGTAACAAAAGAACCTCATTACAGGTTCTTGGATTAATCAACATGGAAAACCGGAGTAGATGCCATGCTCTAGGCTCCATGTGTTTGTCGATCTCCATAGTTTTATGGTTTCTTGAAGAACAACTTAGTAGATGCCATGGTAAATCCTTTGAGAAAGAAAAGAGTTAAAGTAGATGCCATGCCTAACTCGTTGCTTAGGGAGATCAATAGCCTAAAGAGTAGATGTCATGCCCTTAGGTTAGCAAACATTGAGTATCTTGATATGATTGTAGCATTGTGCATATTGTTTACCTTATTTGAGTATGATTAGCGGTGGATATTGAAGTCCTAGCCCTTTATTCTTATTATTTCAATTCAATATTTGATCTCGTATCATTCAAGATATCTTTTTAGGAATTTTTTTTTAAACGTAGTTTACCAATCCTCATGGAGTCGTGGGAATGATCTTGTACTTGCATACTATATTATCGTTTTGATTTTGTCCACTTGGGAGTAAAACGTGCATTTATTCGCCTATTTATTTAGGTGGATATTTGTACAACAAGTTTTTGGCGCCATTGGCGGGGATTGTGTTAAATTGTGTATTTAAAAATTTTTCTTTTAGTTTAACTATTTTTGTTATTTCATCTAAAAAAGAAATTCTGACTTTTGTTTCAGTTTCTGTTCTGATCTGTTTCTGCAGAGATAACCGAAAAAATCATAGCAAATCCACCGACAAGAAGGCCAATGAAAAGTTCTTTCATTTCACAAAATCTCAATCAACCATCATGCATCGCCTACCAGCCAAATGCACATGGCAGCTTCAATTTATCTCCTCATTTGCTTAACATGCTGCCACATTTTAGAGGCACACCCTCCGAGGATCCATACTTGCACATAAGAGATTTCTTTGATCTTTGCAAGACACAAAACATTCATGGCTTAACTCCAAAACATATCAGGTTAATCCTTTTCCCTTTTTTATTAAAAGATAATGCTAAGTTGTGGTTGAACTTTTTGGCTGCAAGTTCTATTAACAATTGGGAGGAGTTGGCCACAAAATTTTTAAAGAAATTATTCCCAGTCCAAACGACTAGGCAATTGAGGAAGGAGATTCAAACCTTCTAACAAAAAGATTGAGACCTTTTCTTCAAGGCATGGGAGCACTTCAATGAACTACTTCTCAAATGTCTACATCACAATTTATCTCAAGAAGATCATGTACAAGCATTCTTTGAGGGTTTAGATAATCCTAATAAAAGTCTTGTAAAGTCAGTGTGTGAAGGCTTGTTAATGGAGAAAAGTAGTGAAGAAGCCATAGAACTCTTTGAGACTTTGAGCGAGAACTCCCAACAATTCTCATCCCGAGGGAGGCAAGGACTCAAAGGAAAGGGCGTGTATGACGACCCGATCCATAATTACACTGTAGCTAAATTTTTTTTTTTGAAAACATACAGTAATCATGAACCGGATCTATCGCCACAGGGTGATAGAAAACACCTGCTATACATGTATCTTACAACGTATCATGAGAATACCTAATACATCAGAGTTATATATCACATCAAATATAAATTGAGCGGAAACATTTATATTCAAAGGGAGTAATCAAAAACATATTGAGCTGACCATACAAATTCTAATGATTAAAAGTTTACATGTGATTATACAAAAGAATGGTTATACACTGGTGTCACAGGCGACACAAATCATATATACAAAATACAGTTGTGAATACATCATCACAATATCAAAAGAATAGACTAAGTAAAGAGTCTATACAAAATGTACATGTCTCACGACATCAGTCGTAATAGCCGAGGTAATAGGCTACGGGATCATCATCCAAACTCTCAGTACCTGCACCAATATTTATGTAACCATAGAGATCATCCATGATTACATAGGCGAAAAGGAAAATGAGTGAGTCAACAGATTCAATGGATAAAAGTCCACTGAGTTTTCGTAATGAACCGAAGTGTTAGTTACATGAGTTTACAATAACAGCTATTAAGAATATGACATTTTATTTTGAAACGTAAAGCAGTTGATGAAGTAAACACATGTGATCATAAAACATCTGAAATAGTATAATAGCTGGGTATATACGTGTACGTTCTAGTCTCCCGCCTGTACTAGCACACATACGCATTCAACTATGTTATAAATATATCATATAACTTAGCTACACTCATATACAAGTATTCCCTTTCTTCAAGGGTGATAACACAAGCATATAAGCATGTCCAAGCAATAAAACATAAATCATATATGCAGCTAGACATAAGAGTATACAAAGGTTCTTGCCCGTAGCGAACTCGTAAGCATACTAATATGTCTATAAGGAAAACCAACAAATCATTATATGCAACTAGCCGTAAGAATATACATATGTACTTTTCCATTAAACCTCATATGCATACTAATACGTCTATGATAAAGACCAATAAATCATCATATAATATGTCTCATAAAACAATCATAAAATCATCATACTCTTATGCAATATCTCTAGTGCACACAGATTTTTACAACCCCTGTGGCGTGGGTTACTCTATACTCTATCTCTTTCTCTTTTCTCTGTTGCACACAGATTTTTACAACCCCTGTGGCGTGGGTTTACATACACTATTTATGCTCTTCATACATATGCTCTGAAATATCATGCAAACTCTTACTCTATGTTCATATCATCTTATAAATCTTTGCCATATTTCATTTTCTCAAATATCAAAAGCAAATCAAATATCGTAAACTCAACATATCATTATTCATATATCTATATCCGCCATAATCATAAATCACAATAAAACATTAACAATCACTCTTCAAATCATCATAAATCTCAAGAAGATAATCAAAAGCACAAAACACATATTGTCACAAGATATCATCGGTTCGACTTTTAAACCATTATATTTATTTCTTCAAAATCTCATAAAAGCATTTGTTTTGTTTAGCAAGTACAACATCTGCTAAACATTGAAAACAAAACATAAAACAATTTAAGGTGTGTATCACTCTGAGTAAGTATAAATACTTACCTATTCCGCTTGTTGATTTCTAATTCCCGAATGCTCTAGCAATGCCCGCTGCATAATACATTGCTACAACATCAATACTCAACACATTTTAACTCAACTCAACTCACATATCCCTTAACTAGGATACCTGAATATACAAGTATCAATGTGGCCATACGCAACCCATAGAATTCTAGGATTCTCAATAGCCTAAGAATCATCTATTTAACTAACCCATAGTGAATTACTAAGATTAGACATCATAAAACCCCAAAATGTTAACTAAGGAAAAATCTAGGGTTTTAGACATTTACCTCAATTCTTGAAGAATCCAGAGTTGTGAGTTTCGGAACTTCAATCTGATGTAAGGAGAGTTCAAACCAATGAGAACCCTAAGAAAATGACCAATGCTAAGCTATACATTCGAAATTATAGCCCAAGCATTGAGGATTTAGAGTGTTAAAAAATTTACCTTGAATCGATCGGTGAAGTTAGGTTTCCAACGCCAAGAATCTTGTTCCCGGGGTTAGAAATGTGTTTGGGGGCTCTCTAAGATCAATACCCAATGTTTGGGTATAAACCCTATGAGAGAGAAGAGAGAAAATGGCGGAGAAAGAGAAGAAAAATCAGAAATGGCAGAAAAATCGCGTTCCAGCCTTATATAGTTAGGTGAACAGTGCTACCGTCCGAACGACAACTCTTACCGTCCGGACGACAGTGTACAAGATCCGTCCGGACCGTGCTGCGAACGTGGTGTAGATGGTCGCCACTGAGTGAATAATGGCATTGAACCGTTCGAACGACACTGCGGACGACCGCTACTAACTAAACAGTAGCATGAGCCGTCTGAACCGTTGCTGGGGACGATGCATTTTGAATTGCGACCGTCCGGACGACCTGCGGATGATCGCTACTACCTGATTCGTAGCAAAGGACTGTTCGAACCACTGCTGGGGACGATCAATTTTAGGCGACAACCGTCCGGACGACCTGCGGACGCTGCTGCAGATGGTCGACACTGCCAGCTCGTTTTGACCCCCAAAAAGTTGGAATTCGAAAATTTTTGTGAAATACAAAGTTGTAGGTATTTGAGTCAGCTTTCCAATGACATAAATTTTGCCTCAATCGGAGTTCTGAGTCAACAGTTATGACTATTTTAATCCGACAGGGTCAAAACTAAAACTATCAATTCAAGTGAAAACCACCGAATACTTTCCTAAAGCTTATTTTCTTTGCATTTGTCCATCCTCCTTACCTTTTATTATATTTTTACCCTTGCCTATTTAAAGTGATTTATAATCCATAATTAAGACCTTGGGTGTTACAGCGTGTATGAAGTCAATATTAACAATGGAGTTCAGAATCAGATGAAGATCATGGAGAGGAAATTGGATATGTTAGTGAAAGCCATGACTTCTCAGAACATCTCTCCCATTCAGCAGATTGCACAAGTTGAAGTATGTGCCATATGTTCCCATTCTGACCATACTACTGAGACTTGTCCGATGTCTTCATTCACAGATCAGGACCAAGCAAATTATGTGGGTCAGAATAATTATCCTCCAAAGAACAACCCATTCTTCAACAGTTACAATGTAGGGTGGCGAAACCACCCCGATTTTTCATGGAGTAATAATCAAAATGTGCAAAATCCACAATGGCAACAACGAAATTTTCAACAGGGGAATAATTATCAGGCTCCACCACAAGTGATGCAACCCAATCCGGAGCAGAAAAAGAATAATCTTGAAGGGGTCATACTCCAGTTCATAACCGCACAACAACAAACTAATGCTCAGACTAGTCTGTCTATTCAAAAATTGGAAGCAACAACTAGCCAAGCCATTCAGAGATTGGAAAAACAAGTGGGGCAGATGGCCAAGGAGATGAGCGAGAGAAAGATGGGCGAATTCCCATCCCAAACAATACCCAATCCAAGA
This sequence comes from Betula pendula, assembly GCA_900184695.1. Classification (NCBI taxonomy): domain Eukaryota; kingdom Viridiplantae; phylum Streptophyta; class Magnoliopsida; order Fagales; family Betulaceae; genus Betula; species Betula pendula. The sequence continues at coordinate 62,047 of FXXK01001303.1, forward strand.
GGACATGAGCAGGTCAATGCTGTGACATCTCTCAGGAGTGGTAAGGTCATTGATAACAAGGTGGGAACAGAAAATGAAGTAGAAGCACCTCCAACAAAAGCCACAACCTCCAAAAAGGTAATTGAGAGGAAGTATGTGACATTGCTACCCTTCCCTCAAAGGTTAGTGAAGCCCAAGAAAGAAAAACAATTGTTGAATGTTTTTAAAACCTTAAAGAAAGTTGAAATCAATATTCCTTTACTCGATGCAATTAAACAGATTCCATCTTATGCCAAGTTCTTAAAGGATTGTTGTACTAACAAGAGAAAGTTTCAGGAGTATGAGCAAGTTGCATTGACCAATGAGGTAAGTGCGGTTTTGTTAAGAAAGTTACTACCTAAGCTGAAAGATCCAGGTAGTTTAACAATCCCATGCAGAATTGGTAACAAACTCTTTGACCGTGCTTTGTTAGACTTGGGGGCATGTATCAATTTACTACCTTATGAGATTTATCAGAAATTGAGTTTGGGGAAACTTCAACCAACCTCAATTACATTGCAATTGGCCGATAGAAGCATCAAGCGACCAAGAGGTATTTTAGAAAATGTCTTGGTCAAGATAAATAAATTTATTGTGCCTGTTGATTTTGTTGTCGTGGATATGGAAGAATCACCCATGCCATCATCCTTATCCATTATTTTAGAAAGATCCTTTATGAGCATTGTTGAGACTAACATATGTGTTAAAAAGGGTATTATCAGCACGGAAGTAAATGGGGAAAAGGTCGAGTTTAAAGTGTTTGATGCAATAAAGTTGCCACAAGATAATCATGAGTGTTTCAATATTGGTGTAGTACAAAGTAATGCTAAAGAAATGTTACAAGTACACAGCATTGATCCCTTGGAGGTTGCCATGACTCAGAGCCTCGCAAAGCAAGAATGTGAGCCGGATCGTGAACGTGTTATCGACATCATTGATGCCACGCACTCCCTTGAGGCTTCCACACCTCATCTAAGAAGGTACACACTTCCCTTTGAAACTCTTGTGCCTGCTAACACCACTCTTGATTCTTCTATTGGTAGGGCACCAGATTTGGAGTTAAAATAGGGTGGATATGGAAATATTGAGTTATGCAAGGAACAAATTAAGAAATATCCCGATAAGCTGTGGCGACCTGGGCTCTGGAGGACCTCTAGGAGGTTCCCTCGAGGCACCGGCCATCCTCTTTACCGAGGCTCCGGCTAACCCAAGGCCCGCCACCGTTACTCATATTGTCCGCTTTGGGGGTCCTGTAGGCTATCCCCTCATGGCTTTGCTCCATTTGGCATTTAGCCGCTAGAACGCGTCCCTTCACCCNGAGGGTGATAACCTATAGGACCACCCAAAGCGGACAATATGAGTAACGGTGGCAGGCCTTGAGTCAGCCGGAGCCTCGGTAAAGAGGACGGCCGGTGCCTCGAGGGAACCTCCTAGAGGTCAGCCGGAGCCCAAGTCATCACATAAGCAGCTTGTCAAGAAAGATTTTTAGGGGTATATACTCTGCTGAGAATGGGTTAATGTCTCGAGTAGATCATATTGTTAACATATTACCTAATCTATATAATATATACAACATATTTTGTGCATTAAAATCCAAGTACTTGATCACCGGGGTAATGCCAACTCTCTTCAATTAAATCATCAATTTTTCAATGGCCTAATGACAGGGATAGCGTACATTATTTATACAAAAAGTCCATGTTTGTGAATAATATTCTATAATTGTGTTAGATGCTCATTTTATAAACCAGTTTCATACTATTTTTGTTTCCTAAGGCTCTGTTTGTTTCGACATAAAATGTTTTTCGTTAAAAAATATTTTCAGGGAAATCATTTTTCAATAAATATTTTCCGTAGAAAACATTTTTCAACATTAGGCGTGTACGAAAAATCACAAATATTTTTTATATTTTCAATCAATCATATTAACCTATATAAATTAATTTTTATTCATAATATAAAAATATTAATATATTATATTAATAAAATCACCGAACCACAGCCAAAATACCGTTGGACCCCACTAGAACCCGGTCAGGACCTCGTCGAGACCTCTTCAGAATCCACTAGGACCTTGTCGGGACCCTATAAGGACCTCGCCAAATTTTCGGTCTCGACAAGATCCCAAGCTGGTCCAAGCGACGTCCTGGCTGGGTCCCAACTGGTTCTTGACGAAGTCCTGACGGGGTCCTAGCTGGGTTTTGGTGGGGTCTCGACCAGGTTTCAATGATGGTCCAACAAGGGACTAGCAGTGTTTTGACTTTGGTCCGACAATTTGAAAAGCTCAAACTCGAAAAATTATTTACGGTTTTAAAAAGGGAAACTATTTTACGGAAATGAAATAAGTTTTTTCAGTCAAACCAAAAAAAATTTTTCCGTTGACTATTATTTTCCGTCATACCAAACATTGAAAAATACAGAAAAAAAAAATCGAAAATCATTTTACGCCAAAACAAAAGGAGCCTAAGTTAGTGAACTTACTCAGTTACTTCTTTTACCTGTAAAATACCATCTCAGGATTCCAAGTTATTGTGAGACAATTTGCTGTGATGAAGACGCTAAACGAATGGCCCGTATTCTCAGGTTTGATTTAGTGGTGTCTGTTTGTTAGCTCTGTGTCTATTATTGATGATAGATTTGTTATCAAATGATTTATTGTCAATAAACTCAGAGCAACTATTTATATTTCTGCTATTTACTCTGATAAGTAATGATGAATAGTGGATTTAGTCAACTATCAGTTAATTGATTCTGATACCCTACAGGTAATACTATAGATTAGTCAAATTAATTGATTTAACTCTAAGGTGTTGTAGTGATTCAAAGCTAAAACTTTATAAATTCTCTCCTCAAACAGTACAGATATCCATAAGTCTCATTCATAGTGGTTTAAGGCTGAAAGACGAACCACAAAATTAATTAATTTTTTGGGGCATTATAGTATATAGTATCTAAGATGTCACAATTAGCATACCAATCATAAACATCCAATATATCAAAATGCCACATACATCCATCATAGCAAAATACATCCAACATATTCTACATTCGACCAAATCAACATGACAAAATACAAGTCCAACAATAGTTGTAATGTCTCTCCAAAATCCAATATTACAACGTAAATATATAAACTTCTTTATATTCGAACAACATATAATGCTAGAAACAAAAATAAAAACTTACAATTATAAATAATAAATTAGAGGAGCTCAATCACCCAATGAAAAGGTTAATGCAATTTGAAAGTATGCTCTATTGATCAGTACTTTTCTTTTTTCAAACTCCAACTACATTCAACTTTGAGCGACTTTCATATCCATGTTTCCCTTGTACTTGCTATTCTTTTTTTCCATTGTCTCACTCTTCTTCCATGCATTTCGTTTGTAAACAAAAATCATTAAATGTAAAACAAAAAACAAAAACAAAAACAAAACAAAATTTCAGAAGAAGAACACTACACTAATTATACAAGGGGCCTTGATGTGCACAACAACCCCGAGAGAGGGATTTAGAGAAAAGATGGCAGAGTAAAACGCTCCAGATCTTTGTGTCCGTTTTGTTTGTAAAAAAAAAAAAGACTTGTAACAGCTTCAGATTTCTCTAACCAGTTGAGTTCTGTTGGATCTAGTTGAAGAATTAGAGAGAGAGAGAGAGAGAGAAACAAACAAACAGAGACAGAGAGAGATTTCCCAATTTCTCACTTTCCCTAGCAAATGGCTATGGAGAGAGAGAGAGAGAGAGAGAAATCTGTGATGAAGAGATGAGCAAGAGAGAAAGAGAAGGATTTTAGCGTAAAAAAAGAAAGAGGGTTGGTTGTAGCGTAAAAATGCTATCTATCCCACCCCGGTCCTTCTTCCATCTAGTGACGGACCTAGGTGTAGACCAAGGAGGGCCATGCTCCCCCCTCCCCTCCCTTGGTTTTCAATTTTTTTTGTTAAGTTATATATATGTGTGTGTGTGTATTTAGGCTTAAAAATGATAATTGACCTTTAGAAAAATAGGTTTGACTCCTCATTCATACTTCGGCCCCTTCATATAAGAAATCTTAGTTCCTTCAATGCTTATATCTTTCTACTTTTTAAAATTACTATTGAATCTGTAAGTTATGTGGGTCCACACATGTAACCAACATATCTAATAGTGATATTGAAAAGTAAAAGAATGAGAGAATGAGCCAAAAAAAAAAAAAAAAAAGATGTGTAGCAAATTCAAAAATTAAAAAAAAACAAGCCAATGTGGACAACCCCACGTCAGCATAAAAGGACCGCAGAATGATAAATGTCTACGTCATAGCAATTCTGATAGAGTAGACCTAGATGGTAGACTTGACTTCTAGGGTTTGACCCCCTCACAATGAGGGGGTACGAACATACGGAATAAAAAAATTAAAAAAAATAAAATAAAATCTATCGTACCCCCTCATTGTGAGGGGGTCGGACTGCTTAGACATCAAACCCACAACTCATTCTCATAAGAATGGCCGAATGGCAAGCCTTGAAAATTACGAAATGTACTTATAATTGATGGTCATTGACAAGTCGTGCCTAGGGCTGTAATCAAGTTGAGCTTTACAATTTCAAAATTAACTTGTTTATGAGGATAAATATTCAAGTTGAGTTATAAAATGTGTGTTCAAGCTTGGCTCTTTAGAAGCTCAGGCGAGCTCGAGCTTAAGCTCAAACTCAAACCCATTGATAATGCTATTTAAAGCCGAGTCGGGTACTCGATTGAGCTCGAACTAGGCTATTAAATTTTTTAATGTGTGATCCAAGTAAAGTTTAAGTCCGAGTTTGTGAACAACCTATATGCATTTATTTAAAATATATAATATATAATATGTAACTATATATGGCATATTATATAATATAATATATAACTATAGTCTATAGGTAACAAATTAATAGAATATTATCACCAAGAAAAATATATGTTTTCTTATCAATGTGTGAGTTGATTTTGTATATTGAGAACGCAGTTTTTCTTTCACATTTATCGCTTCTACTACAACAATTGGTAATAATATACTGACTTGTTTATGAGAATCCATATTCAAGCCGAGTTATGAAATGTGTTAACTTTGAGTTAACCTTCATTCTTTTAAACTTTATACCCATAACCCTTGAGTTAATCATTGTTAATGAAAAAAAATAAATAAATAAAATTGATGGCACTGCCATATCAACCTAATAAAATTAAAATAGAATGAGAATGTAGTAACAAGTGGACGTGTAATAAGTGGTGCAAATGTTCCTGCAACTTTTACGACAAAAGTCTTTTAACTATAAATTGAGTAAAAGTTTATAATGTAAGAAAATTTCCTATATGGTATGACCTATATGCCACATGTGTATATAGTTTATTATCTTTATTAATAAAGATTATAGTGTACAGTAATTTATTCCACAATATGTTAATTAAGGTTATAGAATCAACTGTAATTGCAAATTGATCTAATTGCAATTAAATTGATTTTATATCAAATCAATTTATTCCTTGATGGGAGGAATAATTAAAGTCTATAATTAATTGAGAGTCCCTAACTTAGCATATAAATACATAGCCTGTGTATTTCATCAATACGGCTTAAAGTTAGAAATAGATCAAAAGATATCTCTGCATTATTTTATTTGTTTTATATTGCTGGAGGCTGCTTGTTCCATGACTTTGAGAGAATTTTATTTCGCTTGAGTAAACATGGCTGAAAGAAATCTTAAAACCATTTACTTTTTCGCTGCGCATTTAGCATATAATATTGTAAACATGCTAACATATAATTGATAAAATAATTAAACAAAAAATCTATTCCTTACAAAGTCAAGCATACACTCTTATTATTTTATCAATTAAAGTAAAAATTGTATTATCCAAAATATTTTCCTATAATTAATGACCGATTCATTTATAAGATTCTCTTTGAAGGGATATTCATGCACCGATAGCTTTTGTCTTATACTTTTTGTGGTTGTCTCAAACTAATAAAGCTAGAGATCATTAATGTCTGGTTACCCTACAAGCTGGAGTCTCCCGTTTCCTCCCAATTTAAAATGGGAGGATGCCACGTGTACAAAATAAGATCTAAAGTCTAAAATGTTGCCACATTCTAGACATCGACGTATTTCTAATCGAGGTACCATTTTTTTTTTTTTTTTTTTTCTGAGTAATCGAGGTACCACTAGTTAACGATAGAGAGATAATCTTCTTCCTCCACTAAAAGCCACGTAGTGGCTTCCTCTTTTTAAAGGCTCAAATTAAAATCGTTTCTCAGGAATTTTTTTTTTTTTTTTTATGAAGGGAAATTTCAGGCTTTCATTAATAATCATTTAGAGCAAAATTGCTCGGCAAGTACAATACTTTAGATGAACGGTGGGCATAATCCCACCCATAATTTATCTAGAGACTGATGGAGCGCTGCTTGTGCTCTGATTTGTTATAACAAAAATCCTCTACGAAAAATTAAAATAAAATAAAATAAAAAACTTCAGAAAATCATATGAACTCGTTTCGAAATGATCATCTCAAAGTTTAAAAATTTTTAATCTAAGCTATTAAACTTTCAATTTCTTTCAATTTTTCCTCCATTAAAATTTTTCATTAAATTCTGTCAAAATTATTAAAATACTTCTGTTTTTTTTTTAACAAAATTATAATTTTTTTCTAAAAAATTCAGGCATGAGTATTTTTACAAATTCCATTAAATTCTTACCAATGAGTAAATCTTTATAATTTTTTTTCCTTAAAAAAAAAAGAAATAATTTAAAAATTTTGGCACTACTCTGTTAGGATTTAACGAAAAATTATAACGGCAAGAGAAAAATCGAAAAAAAATTAAAAGTTTAATAGCCTAAATTAAGAGTTTTTAAACTTTGAAGTAGTCATTTCAAAACGAGTAGAAGTTTAAAAGAATTTTATGAAGTTTTTTCTAAAAAAAAATATTAACAAATTTCTCTCCTAAATTCAAAGTCCACTTCAACTTTTCCTTAATCTCATATAAGTGTTTTTCTTCTTCATCTTCTCCCACTTACTTCTCCCCCTAACCACAATCATGTGGGCAGTGGTTCATCTCGGATATTAAATTGATTTTGGAGTTAAAGATACTTACAGAGTGTATAGTTTGCACTTAATTGTAAGGTGGTTACTTGTTTTGAGTATTTTGAAAATCTAGACCTAGGAAATACCAAAAATCTGAACAAACAAATAAAATCGTACATTATATAGAGCCAAGCAGAATCTATATAGAATTTTACTCAGAAAAATTTAGAGAAGGGGACGAAAGTATAAATGAAAAAAGAGAAAAGAGAAAAGGAAAAAGCAGTTCTTCAGATCTGCACCATAAAAGTCAGGCAAGGATCTCATTTTTCGGTAGTAAAAAGGGGAAGAAGAAACGGGTTTGATTTCTTAGAAAGTTCCCCAACGTCACTACATAGAGGTAGCTGGGTGATATGGCTATATATTCACGTGTGGATGCTATGTGGTCTTCGTCGCTTGTATCCAAAGAAGAATGGGAGGAAACTGGAGGATAATAACCGGAGGGGAGCTGCCCCCACCAGTATCCAAATGACACGAGAAAAAAATTCCTGTGCTAAATTTACTATAATTGTTAGCTATACCTACAGGATTTTATGAAGAATTACCAACTTCCCATTATGATATGTATCCACTGGACATGACACATCAGTTGTTAGGGTCATATTGTAATGCCACCAAATTATTTATTTGTAAAATAATTTAGAGTGTTACCAAAGACAGACTCAAATACAGACCGGGTAGGATGGTCAACCATTGTTTTGAAAAATTTCATTAAATTTGCTTTAAAATTTGTACTTTGACCAGAAGTTCTTAGTTTGGCCTTAGGCCGAAAAAAAAAAAAAAAAAAACAGTCCAAAAATTTTAAGTTTGGATCTGACCAAATCTCACAAGATACGCGATTGAATTTTGAGTCTTTTGAGATACAGGATCAAATCCAAATATTGCGTGGGGCTGTGATATACATCAGCTCAGGCTGATGCACATCAGCCTGGGCATGAATCAGAAATTAAAAAAAAAAAAAAAAAAATTTTTTTTTTTTGGGACCCACCATATAGACCCAGGCTGATGCACTGTAGCATCAGCCTGGACTATGCTTTATCTTTACCGTATTACGTGCTCGCTGATCATGGTGTGATAGGATGGAGTTACAAGACCCGAGTGTGGCCCTTGCTTGATTTTGGGCCTCTTTATGTGATATCAATGGTTGATTTTAGTGGATTAAAATTCCTTGTGGGCCCAATTCTCAATGCCTTCAAGCTCTAGAAAGCGGCCAGATATGTGTGCAACCCTCTCTCTCTTGTGCTCGGGAAGTCCTTAAACTAGAGTAATGTTATGTACCATTTTATTTTTATTTTTTTAAAGTTGATATAACTTTTAAAATTATTTTAAATCAAAATTTAGTAACAATATATCTCAACTCAATAATAATTTTAAAAGCAGTATTAACTTTTAAATGGGTGGATAAAAGAATGGTTGATAGTACCTAAACTAACGAAAGCAATGGAGAGGGAGTGCTAGTTTTTTAATTCTATTCAATGAAGGGAGTGGTAGTTTTTTTTTTTTTTATAAGCAATGAAGGGAGTGGTAGTTAAAGAAGGAGAATGACGTTCTTCGAGCTTGTCATCACAACAGCACGAGGTGGGTCCGCCTCCATTTCTGACAAAGACCTTCGAAATGGTGGAAGGCCGGCGTAGGAGTGGGTTGGATGGAATCATGGAAAAAGAAGGAAACTCGAATTTTTTTCATTTGTTTTTTGGCAAGTGTTGATCTTTTGTGGAATTGCTTTGAACCGTGAATGGGTTGGGTCAGTCAAGCGTTTGAGACAAACCCCATGATCACGACAATATTGACCATAAAAGTCTTCTTCGGCGGCCGTTAAATTGCCTCCACCAACATACCAAACTAAATCTCACCTCAATTCCACACAGCGCCTCCGCCAAACAATAACCATGGCGACAGTACTACTCCTCTCCCTCATCTTCGCCTTCCTACTCTCCAACCCTCCGCCATCCTCAGCCCAAGAACCACCACCCTTGACTCTCTCATCCTTCAATCTGTCAAACTCCCCATGGCGCCCAAACCAGAACCAAATCCTTCTCTCTCCCAACTCCGTCTTCGCCGCCGGGTTCCGGCCACAACCCAGTTCCCCACAGCTCTACACCTTCTCAGTTTGGTACCAGAACGTCTCAGAAAAAACCATCGTTTGGTCAGCCAATGGAAAAAACTCTTTGGTCAACGGCTCGGCTGCCCTTGTCATCACCGCCTCTGGCCAGCTCCTTCTCAACGACTTCTCGGGCAAGAACTTGTGGCCGTCGAATGCCTCCGGAAACCCAAACTCCCCCAGGCTCAGCCTAAGCAGAGATGGCAATCTTATTTACTCAGACAGCTGGCAGAGTTTCAACTTTCCAACAGATACCATCTTGCCGAACCAGAATATAAACAAAATCATTTCCAAGAACGGTAAGTACAGCCTCTCCAACGCCACCAACTTGGTTTTAGATTCCACTGCCGATAGTTATTGGACTGCCCATAACGGAAACGCTTTCCAAAATCTCACCGATAGCGGAAAACTGGTCCAGGCGAATGGAGATTCTTTCGTTACTGCAGATCTTGGTTATAGCCGGTGGCGTAGATTGACACTTGACGACGACGGTAATCTCAGAATTTACAGTTACGATCCAGATCTTGGTCAGTGGGTCGTTGTGTGGAAAGCAATCCAAGAAATTTGCAAAGTTTATGGGACATGTGGGCCTAATGCCATCTGCATGAGTGATGGCACAAACTCTTCTACCTCATGTGTATGCCCGCCTGGGTTTAGTCCAAGTCCTAAAGGAGTACAACAAGGAGGATGTGTAATCAAAATTCCGATGAAAAACCTGGCAAACACCAAGTTTCTTCCGCTTGATTATGTCAATTATACCAGTGGGGTTAACAATACGATTGGGGTTGATGCTAAGAATTTCAAGAATTGTGAAGCTAGCTGCCGTAACAATACGAAATGTCTTGGATTTGGGTTCAAGTATGATGGGCTAGGCTATTGCGCTCTACAGTTGGAACAACTGGTATACGGGTACTGGTCGCCGGGCACGGAGACCGTCATGTTTTTGCGTGTAGACAATTCGGAGACAGACAAATCAAACTTCATCGGCATGACCAATTTACTCGAAACGACATGCCCGGTTAACATAAGCCTTCCTCTACCGCCCGAAGAATCGAAGACCACGGCGAGAAACATAGCGATAGTGTGCACCCTCTTTGCCTTGGAGCTAATCTCCGGGGTGGGTTTCTTCTGGGGCTTCGTCAAGAAGTATATCAAGTACAGGGACATGGCTCAGACTCTGGGTCTCGAGTTCCTTCCGGCAGGCGGTCCCAAGCGGTTCACCTTCGCCGAGCTCAAAGCCGCCACCAACGACTTCTCCGACCTGATAGGTAAAGGCGGGTTCGGCGATGTTTACAAAGGGGAGCTAAGCGATCACCGCGTCGTCGCCGTCAAGTGTTTGAAGAATGTCACCGGCGGCGACCCCGAGTTCTGGGCTGAGGTCACCATCATCGCCCGGATGCACCACCTCAACTTGGTCAGGCTATGGGGGTTCTGCGCTGAGAAAGGTAAGAGAATCCTGGTCTACGAGTACGTCCCCAATGGGTCCCTTGACAAGTACATCTTTCATCGGGAACGTGGCAATTTCACTGAGAGTGATGAGATGATGGAAATGGGTCCTGTTTCGGAGAATGGGAAAAACCCAATTCTCGACTGGAACGTCAGGTACCGAATCGCCCTGGGTGTGGCGAGAGCGATTGCATATTTGCACGAGGAGTGTTTGGAATGGGTTCTGCACTGCGATATTAAGCCGGAGAATATACTATTAGGGGATGATTTTTGCCCCAAGATATCGGATTTCGGATTGGCGAAACTAAGGAAGAAGGAGGATATGGTAAGCATGTCTCGGATGCGGGGGACCCGTGGGTACATGGCGCCCGAATGGGTCAAGTCGGAGCCGATCACCTCCAAGGCCGACGTGTACAGCTTTGGGATGGTGTTGTTGGAGATTGTGACCGGGACAAGGAACTTCGAGATGCAGGGGTCTACCCAGAACAGCGAGGAGTGGTACTTTCCGGGGTGGGCATTTGAGAAGGTTTTCAAGGAGATCAAGGTGGAGGACATTTTGGACCGTCAGATCAAGCATAGTTATGACAATCGGGCCCACTTTGGTTTGGTGGATCGGATGGTGAAGACGGCCATGTGGTGCCTCCAAGATCGACCGGAGATGAGGCCATCCATGGGGAAGGTGGCTAAGATGTTGGAAGGAACGGTGGAGATCACAGAGCCACGAAAGCCAACCATATTCTTCCTTGGAGAAGACTAGTTTATTGATCCAAGTTTCTCTATCCCCCTCCCACTTTTTTTTTTTTTTTTTGGGTCAGCAAGATCAAGGGACTATAAGTTCCTTGATCCTACCATGTGTATTATTAATCTTTTTTTTTTTGGTAAGTGTGTATTATTGATCTAAGTTTCTTTTTTTAAAATAAATAAATAAAGATGTAATTTCCATTTTCCAATCTATGAGTTCCTTAAGGCTATATTCCAATGTGGTTTTGCCCAGTTCGTTGAGTTACACGTTTAGGTCACAAACAGCACCGCTATGCTGCTCGTACTATATGCAAGGTTTCTCAATAAGAGTTGTTGTGCAAGAGACTGTAAATAAGCCAGTCCGCTCGATGTTCGCTCGATAAAATTCGAGTCGAGCTCAAGCTCGGTACTATAGAAACCTGCTCATTATTATAAAAATTCGCACGATTAGTAAATGATTTTAATAGAGGCTCGCGAGCTTAATTCGTTTAAGGTTCGACTAGACCCGGCTCGTCCAACTTGTTTAAGGCTCACGAGCCTAGTAGGTTAATATATACTAATTAACTTAATATTACTAAGAAACTAACTAATTATATAAGTATAGTTAAGTAATTACCTATAATATATACGTCACTTTGATTAATATATATATATATAGTTAGTTACTTAGACTAATTAACTAAATATAGTATTTCATATTAATTATAATACTTTGATATATAGTAGTATTACTATAAATGTATGTATCAATGTGTGAATGTATATTTATTATTAACATACTAACTAATGAGTTCATAAGCTAACATATTAAGTTATTAATATATAGTTAGTATATAATAATATAACTATATTGAATAGTTAATATATAACTATATAACTATATAACTAATATACCAAAATTTGGTGTGCTGTCGCAGGCAACTAAAAATAAAACTTATACTCCTAAAATTACATGTAGTAGTGCAAGTAAGGATCATTCCCACGAAAAGTATTCAGCCTAGTTTTATGCTACGCGAACAAGGATTGAGAGGGTTTGAGTATAACGAAAACAATTTTAAGAAGAACAATTAAGGAACAATTCTATTTAAAATATCGAAATCAATTAAAAGAACAAACCTTGGTCGAAGTCAACATCCACCATCAGAATTTTACAACTGATCATCGATGCAAGCATATATTAATTCATACTTTGAATATTTACTGTTGGAATTATTATCCTATCTCTCTTTAGTCGCAGTTAATTAGAAAACAAGCGATCTAATTAACCTTAACTACTAAACAACCCAAGACAATCGTTAAAGGTTTAATCTAGTAACAACCTTAAGAATTAGAGGGATCGATGAACCTAAACAACACAAACGCAAGCGGTTGCATTTAATTTAATCGAGCGTTCTTCCTAAGATCTAATAATTTCTGACGCAGCAAATCATTAACTCTTAGTTGCTTCACAAATTAGAGAGATCAAACAATTACGGATTTGATATCTAATATAGCAGTAGATTGCAATGAATAATAAACTAGTAGATCTCCTAGTAATTAAACGAGACAATCATAAAAATAGGCACAGAAGAATATCTGATACTCAAAGCATAAATTGAACACTAAAACAATTTAGATGTCAAAGTTTTATTGATTCCCAAGCTTCCGTTTCCTTCAACCAATGATAAAATTTTAGCCGCGTAGAGCCATGATGAAAACTCAAAGGATCCGTTAGAGAAGAGGGGAGAAAAAGAGTTTTTTTTAATCTGATGATTCCCCTCTTTTTTATATACGTTCATGCCCCTTATTAGAAGCCTACAAAATCTCTTGAAAATATTCTAAATATTATCCTAAAATAACAATATTCAAATCTGATTAATTAAAAAAATATTAAAAAATAAAATAGAGTCCTAATATAACTAGGAAAGTGGTGTTTCTAGCTGTAATTTTCGTGCACCAGCTATGCTGGTTTCTGCAAATTAGAATAGCATGCTAAGGAATGTTCTAGAACGTCAACAGTGCAGGTGCCGTAACTTCAAGCCCGATTTCGACCTTGATTCAGCCAGTATCTCTCAAAACTCAAAACATGAAGGTTTATTAGCTGCTATGAACCGAGCCAGCTTTCCTCCTCTAATCATTCTTTCTATCTCCCACCGAAGGGAGACGCAATCCTCCGTCTCGTGGCCGTGATCTTGGTGGTAATCACAGTATTTACGCGTGTCGCGTTTTTCTAGAGGGGCCTACATCTTCTCAGGCCGCTTTAATTCTGGGTTGTTCTTAATCAGTGTATATATCTCTGCTATAGTCGCGTTTAGCGGGGTAAAATTATAATCCCGCTCAGCTATGGGCTTTTTCTTCTCGGGTAGCTTCTCACCCTTCTTCGAGCTTTTTCCATGGCTGGAGGCCCTTTCTCCTCTGCGAAATTCCTTCTTCCTAGCCTGCTCCTTAGGCTTCGTGTCTCTCTCAGCATATATCCTTATCATTTCTTCCTGGTTGATAAATTCCTCGGCTTTCTCCATGAACTCCCATAGGGCTGTTGGAGTCTTTTTGGCCAATTCCAGGACGAAAGGTCCTTTATGCCAGAGTCCATTTATAGCGGCGGTCAAGACTACACTTTCGGACATTTCCTCCGCTTCCACCCTTTCCTTATTAAACCTCTGGAGGTAGTCTTTGAGGGGTTCAGTCTCCCCTTGCTTCAATGCAAGCATGTACGGCAATGTGTTCTTGCGCCTCTTCGACGCGAGAAACTGTGTGAGGAAGATTTTTGCCAGGTCCTCGAAACTGTCTATGGAGCTAGTTGGCAATCCCCCAAACCACTCTTGGGCACTACCTTCCAAGGTGAGGGGGAACGCGCGGCAAGCTATTTCGTCCGTCGTTGCATGCAAGTCTATATGGGCCTTGTAGGACTTCAAATGGCCTACGGGGTCACTCGTCCCGTCGTAAGGTTTAACAGGAGGGACCTTGAACCGTGCAGGGACCGGATGGCTCATTATACGTGGAGTAAAGACTGAGCGGGCCCGTTGGATAATCGAATCAACAGCAGATTGCTTCCTTCCCATATCGACAAGTGCCGCGTCATATTTTGCTTCCAAGCCCCTGATTAGGGCATGAACATCCTCGTGCGGGGGAGGAGGTGGAGGATTAACCCGAAAGTACCCCGGCTCAGGGTTTTGGTGGTCCTCCCCTTCAAAGTTTAGGCGGCGTCCGGCCCCATCTCCGGTGCGACGCTCATTTCAGTGGCAGCGGTGGTGCTGTCCGCCGCTTGTCCGGCCCTCACCCGAACCTTGGGGCGGGCGTTGGTCGCCCGCTTGCGCATGCTGGCTTCCCCCCTCTATCCGACGACCTCCGCCATGATAGCCTTCTGCTCGCAAGTCTTCGATGCGCACATGTTCTTCTTCATCGGGGCTGGTCTCGTCGGAGTCTTCTTCAGAGAATTCTTGTCCCTCTAAATGCACTCTGTCGTGTGTGCTGGGGCAAAGCTGGCGAACAAGGGACGCATTCATACGTTTGAGAGCTTCTATCTCCTCTGTCATATGTTGCATTTTAGCTTCTGGGGTCAGGGAGGTGGCTCCCGCTGTTGGAGCTTGGAAGGCAGCGGATTTTCCCTTATCCACGTGGGGAGTTTCCGGAATAAATGTGCGGAGGTATGCTCGTTCCCCATGTTGGCCAGGGGAGGCTTGCGAAGTTTCCTCAATACCCATCACAGTCGGGTTGGTTTTGCAGTAAGAACGAAAGCGTTCCCACAGACGGCGCCAAACTGTTAGAACAGTTTCCAACTCCGGCTGTTCAGGAACCTGAGAACAAAGAAAACGTTAGACACAAGAGCTTGCCGGGGGCTACCGGCGGGGGATAGCTCCGAAGCCTAAGTCAGTCCTTTTTTAGGAGATTTTATCAGAGAGAACTTGAGAGTATTTTTTTTGTTACGTACCTGTGCCGAACCTCTTCCCGCTTCTTATATAGTGGCGGACCCCCCGAGGTTCATTTAATGAACCTTTGTGGTGGGACCCTAAGTTCTCCATTGCCGTCTATGCCCGTACGGTCCATAAATGACTCTTTCCACGTGTCTTGCAAGAACTGGTCCACGACATTTGAGTCCATGTCTGCCTGTCACGTCAATCACTTCTTGAAGGGCAGGTGGACCTCGAAAACACGCGGGAACATCAACCAAGGACGGCTCCCTTAAATGCGTGCCATAATGGACCTTGTCTCCTCTCCATCAAGGATCATTACACTCTTTATTCAGGGGCCGAACTTAGAGGGATTGGAGCAACTTTGGTGGTTCGGCTGACCTATGGAGTCAAGGTCGGCAGGCACGTATATGTAGGTTCGGTCTTCTTAGTCATGGGTCTTTCCCAAATAGAGGAGGATATGGGCCGTCATAACTGTTAGGCCCAACCCCCAACACCATCTTTGATTAATGCATAGAACGTTTGATAAAAGCACATGAAACGTTCCATAAAAGTATTGAACGTTTGATGTTCGTACTGATACCTTCTAAGCATTTGCAGAGAATATGACTGTACTTTTCAAGATCAAACGTTTGATGATTGTTGGGATAAAATATCCTTTTTTATTATGGACCCACATGGTTGACACGTGTAGGGCCGAGATGTAATGTTGACAAAAAGTCAGATCCCTTTATATAGAAGAAAAAAGACATTTGAAGGGGACTTCGACTTCTTCTCTTGTTTCTCTCTCTCTCTGAGATATGAGCTCTCCATGAGAGTTCCGGCTCACTGATCCACCCCTTAGAGGAGAAACTATGGCTTTCTCTAGAGCCCCCATTTATTTTCCTCATTCCATATAAGCATGCTAACTTAAGCATCGGAGGGTCTTCGGCTCCGGCCGGGTACATTCTGATGACTCGTTATTTTGCAGATATACCATTCTCAAGTCAGGGAAGCCTACTCCTAACTCGACCATACAATGACTATTGGGGTCGTCGGCTCATTGAAGAAGATGACCTAAAAATAGCACTAAGAGTTTGGCGTCGTCTGTGGGAAACGACAGTTTCTCATCTCTGAAAATCACTTTTACATCAGCAAAATATTTCTACCAATCCAATGTCGCAGAGCCATTACATTTGTTCAGCTCCAGCGAAAAACAACCGAAAAAAATGGCTCCAACAACATCAACTCACTTAAAAGACATAGAAGACTTCAGCGTTCCTCTGTTTTTCTAGGTTCAAGCTTACACAAAGAAATGGAAGGTAGAAGAAGGAAGTACGAAAAGATTGAAAAAATCTGTGAAATAAATGCTGCTGTCAGAAGAAGATAATCTCTAGCAGAGTCACTGTGCACCTCTCACATCTCTATTTCTTTTATTATATTTTATTCATTCAATAATAGTGTTTGACAAAATAACCTCTACTGGTGAGCCTATCTTTATGCTCACTCTTCTCATAAAGTTAGGGGCAAGTTAGTCTTTTTACCTGAACTTAGCCTGTGTAGGACGCAACTAAAAAGCAGGGAAGACGTCATGTCAAAGAAAAAGCAATTGAGGAAAATGAACGGACAGATCACTCCTCAATTAACTACTAGATTGGCCTTCTTGGGCTGCACTATTCCAAGTTGCTAAGCTGAGTCCTAGTCCCTGACCTTGATCAATCTACGTCCAACACCATTTGTTCATTCCTCAACAGATAAGTCTATGCATTGTCACCCCCGCATATATAACAGCATGTAATTAAACATTTTTNCTTAGCCTGTGTATGACGCAACTAAAAAGCAGGGAAGACGTCATGTCAAAGAAAAAGTAATTGAGGAAAATGAACGGACAGATCACTCCTCAATTAACTACTAGATTGGCCTTCTAGGGCTGCACTATTCCAAGTTGCTAAGCTGAGTCCTAGTCCCTGACCTTGATCAATCTACGTCCAACACCATTTGTTCATTCCTCAACAGATAAGTCTATGCATTGTCACCCCCCGCATATATAACAGCATGTAATTAAACATTTTTATGTTTTTAATCAAAAAAACTTTTTAAAAGAAGCCAATGGTGGGTCACGTGGATATGAGACATGGTTTGCTTTTTTGAAAAGCTTTGACCACCACTTGCTTTATTAGCCATTTGCTTTGAGAAATTTGGACTTTGAAAAGTCAATACATTGCCATCTTTCTTATAACATTGGCCTTGTGAAAAGTATGATCTACGTGACATAAAAGTTTGAATAAAAGAAGTCTTTCATCTCTTAGATTTCCATGCGTATGGTGTAAGGAATTGAAACATGGGAAGTGCTGGAGGGTATTCTCCCGTCCCTCCAGCGTTCTCCTGGGACGACGTGGCAAAAGGCCACGTCGTCCCACTCAGTTTTTTTTTTAAAAAAAAAAAAAAAAAAAAAAATTTGAAATTCAAGATGAAAAGAAATTCCCCCACCCCCGCTGGTTTCATTTCCCCCCCCCCCCCCACCCGCTCGTTTCATTTCCCCACCCGCCGGAGAGCTCTCTCCCTCCCCTAACCCATTTCTTTCTTCCCTCTTCCACCCACCGCCGGCCACCGCGAAGGAGGAGCGCCAGCCACCACACGTCCTCCTCCCGCAAGTTTCCTCCCGGCAACTCTCTCTCCCTCCCTAACCCATTTCTTTCTTCCCTCTTCCACCCACCGCCGGCCACCGCGAAGGAGGAGCGCCAGCCACCACAGAAAGTGCTGCCTCCTCCTCCCCGCACGTTCCCGCCTCCCCATTTTCTCTCCGGCACCGACGCTCACAGATCCGTCGAGGTATACAGTGCTTTTTCGTTTTTTTTTTTTTTTTGGGTTGTGTTTCTTTGTTAGCCATAAAATTAAAACTATTCAATGATCTGAGATATCAGTGGCTTGAACAATTTATTGAACAAAAAACATTTCAAGTTTTCACTGATAAGAGAAATATAGATCTTCATTGCTTATTTATCAAAAAGAAAAGAAAAGAAATATAAATCTTCATTTCTGTAATAATGTTGTCACATCATGATCATGTTTCTTAATTGTTTAATTCTCCATTGCTCGGGTCGGATATAAATTCTTAGTTATCTTGTCTGCCTTTGTTTTCATTACTAGATCTTAGTGAGTCTGTTGTGCGTTCTTTCTTGAATGCTCATGGTCCTAATATGATTCTGTAGTTGGAGTGGTATTTTCCCACGATGAATGCTTAACTAATGTACAAATTGTTTATATTGGTCATAACTTTGTGCTATGCTTCATGCATCTCCATTGCTTTTGCGTTGTCTCAGCCTTTAAAAATCTCCAACATGTTAGCCAACTGGAATATGCCATTTCATCCAGACCCTTTTAGGTTTACACTCAGTACCCAACCATTTTCCTCTTGTGTTTCTATCTCTCTCTCTCTCTCTGTTCCATGTAGATCCACACAAGGATAGTACTTCATTTCATCATCCTGTAGAGTAGATTTTAGCTTTTGTCCAGTTGTTTTTGGATTAAACTAAATGTATAATATTTACTGGAACTACCGGGAGAAAGGTTTGGCTGATTTCATGAATGGACAGAACTTGGCAGTTGTACTTTTTTTTTGGTTTCTTTTTGTTCTTTTATTTTCTTGTTGAATATGAGTCCCCAAAATGTAAATAAGTTGTTTCTGTTTGGTTATTGATACAACAAACATGATTATGTTGAAAGAAGAAAAAACCTGTGTAGTTTTGGTTCATATCTTTTCAAACATGGACTTTTTGTGACACACAATGAATCTTATCCAGGCCAACATTTCGTGAACTCTAATCCTGCACCATTGTGATTAACTAGCCACTATTCTTAAATAATGTCTGTATTCGCTTGATCTTGTATTCGCTTGATCACGTAAGTGGTTGTTGTTCTTTCTTGTTGGTTGTTGTTGTTTGTATTCGCTTGAGCTGTTGGGATGTTTTATCTTTGCACTTGCATATGGCCTGCCCCCTTTCGACAGTGCAGTGATGATGTAATCTTGACCCCCATTCTTTTTACACATCCAACATTGATTCTGGAATTTTTCCATTAGATGATTCTTTGATGCAGCCATTTGACACGTGCCTTTTTTTTTAAAAAAATAATAATAAATAATTTAATGTAGTCAATTATGTATGATGTGTTTGACGAATTCTGTTAAGTTTTCAAGCTAAGGTGAAACATGACCTAGGTTTGTGGTCCAACCTTCTCTTGAATTTAGTTGCTATCCTAACCAGTATGCTCACACAACCTTGTTTGAACACTTAAAGATGGTGTTATACGGAACTATGTAATGGAATAATCTAGCCAGCTAATAAGTAATATTGAGAATTTGGCTGTGAAATTTTGCTTTGCTTGGAATGTTTTGGTTATGTTATTTTTTTTTTTTTTTTTTTTTTGGTTACAAATGAAATGGAAAGAAAGACACCTAGAAGATAATGTGTTTTTTTTTTTATAATTGTTCAGTAATGTCGTTCCTGATTATAGCTCTGCAGCTCACCGCTGGTAGTGATTGGTCGCCTTATCTTATAAGATACATGTGTATGTAATTTATTATGTTTTGTTGGATGCTGCGGTTTTAGAACTTAATTGTGCTGGTACCAGAAGCTTATTCATAATATCATTTGAAATACGATTTTCTTTTACGATTTTGATTTTGTTTGGCATTTAAGACTGTGCGAACTTTAGGCTCATTTCCCTCTAACTTTCTTCGCTTTCCCTTTTCTTGCCATCTTTGAAAATCCGTTACTTCTTTTTTGCTAATACCTTCTGTTTTTTTCTCTCATTCTGATGGACTTGGTTACTATGAGGGTCGTCTTAGGTGAATCTCAGTGTACGATAGTTCTGATTTTCGACTCATATCGAATGCTATTCAATCTGTATGTTATTGTGATGGTATTTTTGTTTTAACTTTATTGTTTATAATGTATGCGTCTGTATAACTAGATAGAGTTCTCCTGGTTTGGTTTATTTTCCGTTTGGTATTGTGTTTGCGTCCTCCTGCTCGCTTATTATTTGTAATTTTAGCCTAAATATATATCTATATCTAATATTAATTTGACCCCATATCATGACCAACATCTATAAACTCGCTCTTGTAACAAAATTCATATTGTAAAAATATTATAATACTTTTGTATTATATCATATTATATGTGAATTTGTAGAAGCTATTGAAAACCACATGTAAAAGACAGCAGCATTGGAGCAAGATGAGAAAACTATGATCCGAAGTTATTTTATATGAGCACATCATCAGATATATGGCTGGGCTTTGAGGGTATTAATTCAGCCACAAAACCTCGGGGGAATGAGGCAGTGGAAATAACCTGACCTAAGATTAAACCATCACGGCCAATCATGTGGCGATATGAGAGCTATAGTCAACTCTAGCGAAACGCAACGCTCCTCTTTACTAGGACATTCGTTCTTTTATAGGAAGTACCAAGAGATTTGCATAGCAAATCGCTCGCCGCTCCCTCTTCAGTTATCAAGGGCTAAATGTTTGTAAAAAGCGCATGCGCATATAAAAAAAGCAGGGGAAAGGATCGGTGTACCCATTCAAAAAACTGCCTTAATTTCACCTTAAGCAGACAGGGTCAATCCATTAGAAATGTCCTCACATTTCCCTAAATTCATTGGCTATGTATCGCTCAGGTCCCACTGGATAACAGTAGCATGACCAGCTAAGCACGGAACTTATGATGTCCTACACACTAGACTCAGCCAAAAGAAATAACTAAATGGTGAGCCTCCTACAACATTATACGGGATTGAAGATCAAGATTCAATAACCTAGTGTGATCGTATAAATGTAGCATAACCCGAATTTCAATAAATTCGTCAAGTGGAACTGATACGCCACAAAGAATCCCGAATCGCTATACCGAGCAACCCGCGCTCTCCAAGAAATTGTCAAATCCAAAAGCTACAGGGAAGAGGGTGTATGTGTTTACTTGAGCGATACATGGGATCTCAAGCCGGATACAGAGGCATTGTCTGTTTTCAAGCTCACCGTCTATAGGAGTTCTGTTAATGTGGCCGGTGATTTGTGAAAAAGGTGTGAATGAATGATAAAGCTGGTTGATGCACCACGACGGAGCTTCTCTCTCTGGTATCTTGTATTGTTTAGCGGTAAGAAACCGAAGTGCAATTTTTCTTGTCTTTAGTGTTGTGAGGTGTGTGCTGCGGTAATGCGAGAGATATATGCGGGTTCTGTGTGTGAGAGGATGCAGAGAAGGTTTATCTTATTTTTGGTTGTCATTATGTTTATTTTGGAATTCGAATTTGATTTTATTATTAAACCCATGATTATATGTTATACTGGATCCTTCTGGTTTCTTCTCATTCTTGTGTTTTACGCTCCATAATGTATTGGTGGAAGAAGTACAAGAAATCCATATTGTCTAGTTCTTCTTTGTTTTCTAGGCCCTTTGTGCGGTTTGATTGGGAAGAGGGCTAAGTCTGACTTCCACCTCACTTTGCATAGCTGGATGTACAATACCACGCACTATATTATACACTATAATTATAATTTCTGATACAGAGTATATAAATTGCTTAGTTATTTTATTAGTATAATAGAATTTATTTAAATTTAATAATGTATGTATGCAGAGATATGTACTTTATGAAGTATTGAGTTGTTTAGGATAACTTAAGTATTGACTTTATGCTCAACCATTCTGTATTAGTTTTATTTTTTAAAAGTGTGCGCTGTTTAATAAATTGGTCAAATGTTGTCGTATTAATGCAATATAATAGACAACTGTATATATCTTATTTGGCTTATGCGTTTTCAACATCACATTAAATTAACATAAATGCAGCAGTTCAAAATTACTATATTATTTTGTCATAATAAGAACGATAATAGTCGCAATGTATTTTTCTCATCTTGTGTAAAAACACCGATTCGTGACCTAGACGCACTATATACTTTATCCATAAAAACATATAGCCAATGAATAAACATATGATTAATTAATTGATAAACATCGACTTTTCACATTGATTCCTGTTAAATCCTTATATTTATTTAGTCTATTTCATAAGCAATCTCTTCATGACTATTCTATGTTGTGGCTTAGGGCATACATTTTTCTGGGATGAGTACCATTTTCACAACCTTCTT